>PVLC010024438.1:10601-24758 GCA_004027655.1 Graphiurus murinus | reverse complement strand
GCACTCCCTCTCTTCCCCTAGTCAAGAGGCTGGGCTCCCGGCCGATCTGCTTCAGGCTCACTTTTCCATCCCTGGAGGCTGACCTGCCTGCTCGACCTTCCCGGGTTGCTGAGGGGCGCAGGCTGGTGATAGTCTGGCCAGATGACAGGTAGCTGGTTGGGAAGGGCTAGCAGGGGGGATGGTGGGCCGCCACTTCACGTCCCGCCGGCTCCCGCTGACTCGTCCTGCCCCTCCCGGACTCAGCTCCTCCGCTCCCGCCTCAGGCCCAGGCCTCCGCCAAGAAGCTGCGTCCCACTTGAGGCTCTGGGCGGTCACAGTTCCGCGCTGAGGGGATGCGCCGGGACAGACCCCAGACCCGCGAGTGCCCACGCTGAATGCCCCACGGGTCTGATCTCCGCCTGGGTGCGGCGCAGGGTGCCAGGGGTGCTGTGTCCCGGGGCCCGCCGTTCCCAGCGTCTGGGTGGCCCCCAAGGCTCCTGGTCCTGCCCTTCCACAGCCTACCTCCTCGGCGCTGAGCCCGGCTGCTGCCTGCCCCGGCAGAGCTGGGCCGGCGGGGGTCCCCGCGGAGCGTGGAGCGCGGATCGCTGCACGATGGCGTCTTTTCTTGTCCCCGCTCTGCTTTCTTGATCTTCTTTATTTGTTTGTGGTTCAAATTTCGCTTTTTTCCTTCTGTTGAAAAGATCTTTTTATGGTAAATTTAGATCTAAATCAAGGCGTTTGTGAAAAGACGGTTCACTCAGTCGCCATCTTGGATCTTTTCCAGGAATCCAGTTTTAAAGTAAATGTTTAACTACATGGGAATTATAGTTTTCCTACACCTTCTATAAAATGTCCAAAAGTCATGTTAATAATTTGCAAACAACCCATACTACATGGTGATAATCAACTGACTTTTGGAAGGTAAAAACTACATTAGTCTACATCTCAGTAAGAACATCAAGATATTAGATTTTGATAAGTCATTTTAATTATTATAATTTTTGTAGTGCTGTATGTATGTTCCTCTATTACTCTTAGTTTTAAAAAGGAAGATACTCCTTTTGCTTTTTCTCACCACTGAAGATCATCTTTTTGCTCACTTTGGTGAGCAACATACAGGAAGTATAGGCCACCAGCATTTAGAAAATATTGTTAGGTAGCCTTAATCTGAAATTGGGGTAAGAGTTCCAGGCTCTTTACTTCAATCAATTTCCAGGCAAGACTCAGAAGTACTCTGGGATTAAAAATTTTATAGTTACATATCCTTATTGGTTACACAGAAGCACCTGAGGCTAGCTTCTATTACTTTTATCTCAAATGTTTTTGATTTTTCTCCTTGATATGGAGGCCTTTATAATTCTAGATATTTCTGAAGAATGTGCCTGATCTATAAGTGGTGGACATGATGGGGGATTGTTTTGACAAGAATTTTAAAGACTTGATAGCTAGTAACAAAAATGATCAGCGCTCACAAGATAACACAGACCCCAGCTTGGAAATAATGATCATGGACTCCTATGCCTTCTGGAAATTCATTCACCCCAGTTGGTACCTTCTAGTGTAGATGTTCCTGGTATGTTAAGTGGAGTTTAGGGATAGGAATCATGTTTAATGATTTGATGTTCAGTTTGGACACAGGCTTAGAGTTCCATCTTATGTGTCTTTTACCCCCATCAGTAGCTACATAGGACCACAAAACTCCCAAGTTTCTACCAACCCATTTATCTTTGTCTTCTTAAGTTACTCAAGCCATGCTTTCTGAAAATGGGGTCCTGACATGATTCCCAGCTGTCAAGTATAAACTATTGGTACTCATTCAAGATAACCCAAGTCAATGAGGGGATCCAGAACTTGATCAGCCCAATTCCATCTGGGCCATCCCTGGCCCCAATTCCATCTGCTGCCTCCATGATGGCCACTGATAGCCCCAATGCCATCACAATCACTGCTTCCTCCTTTTCAGCCATCTTCCTCCTTTCCATGACATAATCTCTCTGAGCCCCAGCTTTACACATGCCTTTCCGACCAAACTGCAAATCTATAACGTCTCTCTGCTTTACTTTCTGCTCCCGAAATTCAATATACAATTCACTAAACACGGACATGAATATCCATAATGCAGTTTGGATATTTTGCTGTTTTGATATTTCCTCCATCAGTTTATTCAGCCCACCATCTTTATATTTGGCCTCACACAGTTTCAGGACATGGGCAGGTAAGTTCTTTGCCAAAGTGTAACACATTGGCCTCTACTCCATTTCCCTATGGAGTCATCTTTGTCCTCCACAATCTCCTAAGCACGGTCTCTACTGTCTGCCTTTCTAGCCATTCTGGCCCTTCCAAATTCCTCTCAAAAACCAGTTTCAAAGAGTCACAATTCCCATGGTCAGACTTAGATATAGCAGCAATCTCACTTTCCTGGTACTATTTTCTGTTCTGGTCAACACTCTGTAAGATTAACCATGTAACTTAGAGAAAAGAAGCTTTACTTTTTTTATGGTTTTAGGTTCAGTCCATGTGAGGCTGGGGACCAAGGATCTCAGGGAATGGCAGCAGGAGATGGAGAGAGGGAGAACATATGGGTTGTACTCCTCACATCATACAGGCCAGAAGCAAAAGAGAAAGCAGGGGGAGGAGGAACCAAATATAATCCTCAAATCTGCAAACCCAGGAACCCACCTCCAGCCACACCCTACTGGCCTCCTGGGTACCACTCAGGTAAATCCATTACAATGGATTTATCCACTGCTAGGATTACAACCCTGAAGACTTAACTCTATCAACTCCAAACATTAGCATATGAGCTCTTTGGGGGACATTTTAATCTAACTATAATACTAGTAATTATCACCTTAGAAAATATCTCTCAACATTGCAAAAATTAGGGATCAGGCTTAAAAATCAAAAATAGCTATAACAAGGGTACAGTAAGGTACAAAATCAAGGAAGACATTTCCTTGGCATTTTATTCTAAAGCCTAGAAGAAGAAATAGTGATCTCTGGCGCCCTTGCGATATACTTAAAAAAAAATTATTCCCACAAAACTCAGTAGTTTGCCAAGGAGACACTTTAAAAAGCACAATATGTTGCCAGAAAGAACAAGCTTTAGTAAAACAGAATTAAATAATCTAACTAAACATTGCCTGGTCAGATGGCATCCAGCCTGCAGAACCATCTGGCTAAAGAAATATTCAGAAAATCATCAACCTAAAAACCCAGATTCTACCCAGTATGCCACAAATCTAAGTTCTTAGATATAAATTGTTTCAAGAAAAGTTGACAAACTTTAGAGATCTACTCTTATAGAATTTAGAATTTTTCTAGAATACACACACACACACACACACACACACACACATTGAGATTGGTAGTGATATGACTATAATAGTATTTAAACTCTTTCCTTTCTTTTTCTTCCTTCCCTCCTCTTTGCCTTCCTCCCCCATCCTCCTTCCAATTCCCATTACCCTTGGTCTCTCCTAATTTATCTAAAGTTCTTTTTGCTTCCTATTTTCTCTCTAGCTTACACATACGAGAGAAAACACATACCCCTTAACTTTCTGAAATTGGCTGATCTCACTTAGCATAATATTCTCTAGTTCCACCCATTTCCCTGCAAATGACATGATTAGGTGAATATATTTACAGAGCATTTTAAGAACATGTATAGTTACACAAGGTTGAGTCATCTAAGTTTCAGATTATTGATAACCAGCGATAATGTCAATCTGTGTGATGCCAACTATTGATTAACTGAATATCTACATTTTATACTTTTATTGGTGCATTATAGTCTCATATCATAATGTATTTCATAGTGGTAGGGACATACATGCACACAGCACATGGTGAGCTTCCCCCCTGGATCCCTCCCCACCCCCTCCCCTTCCCCATACATGGTGTTGAGATTGGCATTGGTATTCTTATATATGTACGTGATGTCAATGGAAGTGTTTTCTTCATTAATTCTCCCCCTCCCACCTTTCTCCTAGAGTACCTCCATAGCTCCATTGAGGTTTCTCCTCCATCATCTAAAGTCTCTCTGTACCCAATTACTCCCTAGCTTCAGTATATAAGAGAAACCATATGACTCTTCACTTTCTAGACTGGATAATCTCACTTAACATAATGTTCATTTTTGTACAGTGTGAGAGATATGAGTCTAATTTCATTCTTCTGTATGTGGATATCCTGCTACTCAATATCATTTGTTGAAAAGGGTGACTTTTCTCCAGTATATGCTTTTTGTTCTTTGTCAAAAGTCATTTGGCTGTAAGTGTGAATAAGGATTTGTTTCTCTATCTTCCCTTCCATTTGTCTGTTTTTATGCCAATACTATATTGGTTTGGTTACTATAGCTCTACAGTATAATCTGAGGTCAAATATTGTGATGCCTCCAGCATGATTCTTATTTCTCAGAATTGCTTTGGCTATTCTAGGTCTTTTGTTCATTCACATGAATTTTAGGATCATTTTTCCAGCTCTGTGAAAAATGACATTGGTATGGTATTAAATCTGTAGATCACTTTTGGCAGCATGGCTATTTTGACAATATTTATTCTGCCTATCCAAAAACATGAGAGGGCTTTCCATCTTCTAAAGTCTTCTTCAATTTCTTTCTTCAGTGTTCCATAATTTTCATGGTATATGTCTTTTACCTCCTTGGTTAGATTTTTTTTTTAGGCTATTGTGAAAGGAATTGTTTTCGGGACTTTTTTCCCAGTGAAGTGGATTTGTAGTTGATGTATAAAAAAGCTATTGATTTTTGTAAGTTGATTTTGTATCCAGCTACTTTGCTGAAATTTCTTTTATCAGCTCTAAAAGTATTCTGGTTGCACCTCAATAATGAAACGCACAATAAAAATAAATTATTTTATAAGCCTCTGGAATATATAAGATATACCAGAGAATCTCTATGCTCACAGCATATAAATTCGATGAGAATAATGTTTCATGAAAAACCTGGGCAGGTGTAACCAATGGTGGAGCAACTTTTTAAATTAAGATTTAAAAAAATGTATCTCTAAATTAAGGTTTCAGAAAAAACAACACGAATGAAATTCATTCACTGTATTCAAGCTTATATAGCAAATAAGAGAAGCCAAAAGTGCATGGTGTAACAAAATGTCATTGTGGTGTTGTGATATAATGAGAATTATATATTTGATCTCTGTTCCCATTTCTTGCAATTTCCTTAGTGAGAGGGGGGCTAGGTACATTATTTGTTTCTAATATGTGATATTTGGTGCCGGATTCTGAGCTCCTAATCACTTTGAACTTCCTGGGTGATAGTAGTGCTTTTTGTTCTGATGAGGTGACTTTTGGTCGGCTCCTGGATGTGGACTGGTTACCAAAAGGCCTGACCTATTAAAAGCTCATCATTTTCAGCTCTGTCCCCCATCCTCTGGAAAGGGGAAAGGGGCTGGATGTTAGGTAATAATCAACGTGCCTATGTGATGAAGCCTCAATAAAACTCTGTGAACTACCAGGTTTGGAGAGCTTCTAGGTTGCTGAACATGTGAAGATGCTAGGTGGGTTGTGCCCCCAAAAGAATATGCAAGCCCTGTCCCCTTTCTCCCATACTTTGTCCTATCTTTTCTTCTTAATATACTTTTATTGATGCAGTGTAATTATACATCATAGTGAGATTAAAAATGATACAAACATACATGAACATAGCACTTAATAGGTTTCCCTTAATATCCCACTCTGCTCCCCCCTCTCCCCATACATGTTAATGAGATTGGTAGTATCTATCTTTTCCATCTGGTTTTTCCTGAATTGTATCTTTTTATAATTGCTGAGTAGTTGTAAGTAACACTTTCCTGAGTTTTGTGAGCAAATAATGAGACCTGAGAAAGTTGGACAGAAGTGGGTAACCTGGTAACTTACTGTATGCAACTCCCATCTGAAGTCAGGGGCAGTATTGTATGACTGAATCTTTAACCTGTGGCATCTGTGTTAACCCTGGTTACTATCAGAATTGAAATGAATTGTAGGATAAGTGATATGTGTTTGAAGTGTTCTGTGTTGAGTTGAGGATACAGTAGGAGAAAATAGTTCATTTGTTTTCCTTACATATAGTCATCAATGTGGCTAATTTTGTATTAATATATTTTTAAGTATAACTTGGTAGAATCTCCATAATACTTTGAAATAGCATTGTTGCTAACCATAAAAACTATTTTTAGTATCTTGTGACAAAGCACAGAACTTCGGAAAGTTTTTAACAATGTAACTATGTTGTACACTTTTTGGTAAAGGACAAGTGTTATAAATTAGCTAACCTCTGTGATAATAAGAGAAGGCTGATAATACAGGCTTGCAGCAACATTTTGAAAAGTATAATCATCAAAGTAATCATCAAAGAAAAGATGGCATTTTTAACAATGAGAGCAAAAAGCATTTAAAAGATAAACATATAGAAAAATTCCATTTTTTGTTCATGAAAATTCTGTCATCTCTAAAATGTTTCATACCATTTTAAAGCTGTTTAAAAATCTTTCAAACAAAGAATTTTAGTAGGAACCACTTGATAAAAATATGAAAATGCAACAGCATCCACTTAGTTTGCAAGAACAACTAAATGACATCAGGAAAATCTACTAGCTGAATTTCAGTAAAATCCTCTGCATGTTTAATGCATGGGTAAGAAAGTGTCATGATTTACTAAGTGTAGTTAATGATGTCCTTGCTCATGTGGATGTACATATCTCTGGGAGTTCTATATTTCAGATATCAGATTCATTAAATAAATGCACTTAAATATGAATGAGATCTTCCCACTGCTATATTTCAAAGTAAGGAGCCAAGACCTAAGAAAATAAACATATTCAATAACATTGGCATCACTGGTGACAAAAAGAACTGATAGGGTATCCTACCAAAAAGACTAGAGGGTACAAGTTAAGGGTATGAACTGGGGTTGATTCCTGGTTCTACCATGGATAGCCTTGTAACAATTATTTAATTTCAATGAACATTGATTTTTTTTCTATGAAAAATGAGAATATTAAAGATACATGTAAGGACTGAGATTAAAGTGAATGTGAAGTGCTTGGATAGTGCTGTTCAATACAAACCAGTTATATAACTTTAAAATATTCAAGTAGTCTCTTAAAATTAAAACATAGGTGAAACTAATTTTAATAATTTAGCCTTTAATTTTGTATCTTCAAAATATTATCCTTTCAACAGATATAACTGACCATGTGGCTAGGGACTACAACATTGGCCAGTGCCCAGGTAGAATATAATGAATATGTATACTAGCTATCATTTTAAATATTTTTATTATTACTACTACTATAATGATCATAATAGCATCCTCACATTCAATGCAAGTACAATAAAAAGTAAAAACTGTCAGATAAGATATAGTACTTTTACCTTTGCCATTTCACTTTCAGAGTCTTGGAAATAGTCTTATTTGTGCTGACTGGAAATAAAAAGGAACTAAGTTGATTTTATTAGACTGAATTACTGACCAGGGCTCCAGTCTCTAAATGATTAGTTATTTTATGGTTACCCTAGAGATAAAACCAATGTAGGAGAAAAGGTACATTTAAAAGGGGAATTCATTAAGAAACAAACTTTCTTGAGGTGAGCTTTCAAAATAGAGAAAAAGAAAAAAAGATACTCAACAGTCCAAGCCAGGGGCCACTGACTGAAGACATTTTTATGCTCTCATAAACTCAGAAAATATCTTACCAGAAGAATGTGTATTTCTTAGGTGGGGAGAGGTGATAAAAATAAGAAAATAAATATAATCTGAAATGTAAAAATATCAAAGACTAATGCCTTTTAATAAATGAATTATATCATGGAGATATTTAATGTACTTTCCATTTATTTTCATTTTAAATGTCTTCCCCTTAATACTATTGTGCCAGTAACAAAGGTACAATTTTGACAAAGATACCCCCAATATAAATAAAACACTTAATTGTTGGTTAGTATATTTAATAAATAATCATTAATGCACACTAATAAATTATTAAAACCTAATAAATTAATCACTTTGTTACTGAGTGACTAAATGAAAAATGTAGTCATTACTGTTTATAGATTTTTTAATATTTATTGATGCATTGTAATTAGACATCTTGATGACGTTCAAGGTGGGAGAGGCATACATGTACGTAGCACTTATTTAGCCCTCCCCTAGTTCCTGTCCTATTCTCCTGCTTCCTTCCTTCCCATGCCCAGCATAGTGATTGACTTTGATAAATTTGTGCATGTATATCATATCCATTGAGGTCTTTCCCTCCCCCCCATCTCCTTCAGTTGGGTCACCTTCTTCACTCATCTAACATTTTTCCTTTGTCTGGAGTTCCTCCTGTGCCCCGTTTTCTCCTTAGCGTCTGCATATTGGGAAGAAAATTCAACTTTTCACTTTTTGTGACTGAATAATCTCACTTAGCATAATGTTCTCCAGTTCTATCCATTTCCCTGCAAATGACATAATTTTGTTCTTTATGGCTGAGTAGAATTCAATAGTGTACATATCACATAGTTTAAGAATAAATTATTAAATACCTAATAAATTATTGTTAATTAATGGCTAGATGAAAAATATGGCCATTAATGTTTATTGATTTTTAAACTTTTTTGTCTATATAATTTGTCAGCAATTGAAATCTGATTTTACCAAATCATCTTCTGTACATAAGGCTTTCTTGAATGTGATTTAATAGAGTTGGTTTAAAAATTTTAGGTCTAAATTTGCCTGTAGTTACTTTCCAACTACTTTTGAAGTAACTGTCTGATTTAGAAAGATTCACATCCTTAGAAGTTTACATTACATAGTGTACAGAACTCTATCAGTTGAATGAAGCATTCTCAGTCATAGTGGGAATAACAATGCCATTATAAAATGGACTTGGGACACTGATTGATCTTGCACCTAAGTTCTCTTCTTTTTCCATTGAAATAAAATAGCTCATTGCAATTGAAACCAGTTCATGAACCAGGAAGCAATTCTTACATATCTGTGTCACATATGCAAAAGCTTTTGCATACAATTTCCATGCTGCATCTCCTTTGGTCCTCTAACCCTAAACTAATCTGGCATAAAAAGATCACCCACAGGCAAATATTTCATAGTTTCCAAGTGGTCAAGAAAGTAGTCATACACATATACAACTGCTTTCCCTTTTTATTTGCTAACCCTACTACATCAATTTCCTGTTTGGTAGGTAGGGTGAAAATATATCTAATCAGTGACAGTCCTCTGTAACCATTCAGTAAGTTGGTCCATATCATATACCCAGTAGCATCCACAGCTAATATCTTAAAACGAATGTTCTTAAATTGGAATTATATAGTAAAAGGGGTAAATTAATACATGTGTAAAAAACTATAACCCCAATTCACTAAGTATTTAAAGGAACATATGTAAGTCAGTTATAAATGCCTTGTATTACCACACATATTTTTCATTCATTGATTTAACAATGCTATTTAACATCCACTATGTGTTGGGCACTGTGCTTAGGAACCCATAATGATCAAGAGTTGAGGATTTTATAGTCCAGCGAATGAGACACAGTAAATAATAGTTACAAAAGAAAAGGATAAATAATGAAATAGGACTAAGTTCAAGGAAACGAGAGAAGGGAGGACTGGCTTTCAGAGAAGATTTTAGGCAATGCTGAAAGCAAAGCTGAGCTAAGAATGATTAGTAAGGGAAACAGGTATTCCAGGCCAGAGAAAAGGCATAAGCAATCACCGAGAGAGGTGAGAGCAAAAGGCAAATGATGGGGCTTGTGAGGCTTTTTGTGTATCTGAAGCAGAGTTCACAGTAGAAGACATCACAGAAAATATTTCTGGCAAGATGGATAGTAACCATATCATTAAGGGTCTTCTATACCTTACTTTTAGATTCCATCCAAAGAGGCCATGGCAAGGTATTAAAGTGATTTAAATTGAAGGCAAGGAGGAGGCCAGCAAGATGGTGACTGAGGGAAACAGCAAATCTTAGGTGCTGTAAAAACTTGAAACTCAATTGCCATGAAGGCAGCATTTTGACAAGAAAAAAAGCAGTAAAAAGTTGAACAAAGCAATGAAAAATTGACCTGTGGTGTGACAAAACTCAGAAGATGGAATAGGGGATAGCAAAGTGCCCTTCAAAGATCACACCTATCTTCACATCGTAAGTGGTTGGCATCTCCCTCCATATTTGACAGAGATCTAACTTCCCAGACACCTGGCCAGAATCTGCAGCAGTGGTGGCTCAGCCCACCTCTCCCTCCAGAGAGCCAGAGCAGCACTTGACTCTGACACCTCTAAATCCCTGCTGCTGAGATTGGACCAGAAAGGGGAACCAACAGAAGGGAATGCCAGACACTAAGGATAAACTAACCACACCTGACAGAAGGAATTGCACAACAGCTTGGACACTGAGTTTTAAAACACAAGGGCACAAACTGTTCTGCTCACACCTCTGAGCAAACTCCCTATAACTGAGATGAAAGACAGGATCCTGGACCTTTACACCTGGAACCCATCAGCATCACCATTGCAGAGGTAAGAAGGAGCCCCAGAGTAACCACAACTGAGTACCTACAATCTACAGGTAGAAAAACAGTGGGGTGATAGTAGACACAGTTTTCAAGGTTGGTATCAAAGGGTGATAAATATACAATAGAGAACAGAGAATGACTATATGGCAGAGGCTATTCAATTGTAAGTCCTACCTAGTGCTTAATAACTATCTCCACAATAAGATAATATTCAGAGAAAGAAAATAGACATAAGAAACCTATTGATAGAAAGCTATCAAAAGCAACTTAAGAAACTGGAACTCATGAGAAGGAAGAATAGCAAGGAAACAATGTGCTCCCACAACCCCACAATAACAGAATCTGCAAAAACAGAACTGCAGAGATTGCCAGAGGGACAATTCAGAACTTAAATAGTAGAAATGATACAGGAATTCCAAAAAGAATTCAGAGAAAGTCTGAAAGAAATGAAGGAACAAATAAGCAAAGAATCTGACACCCTGAACAGGAATCAAAAAGAAACTTTGAAGGAAGTGAAGGACACAATAATTGAAGTGAAGGCATCAATGCAAACTATAAACAGTAGACTAGATCACATGGAAAATAGAATCTCACTCTTAGAAGATGACTACTCCAAAACTGAATGTATAGTACATAATTTAGAAAAAACAATTTGACAGCATGAATTGGACATTGAAGAGATCTGGGCTAATTTTAAAAGAACTAAAATAAGAGAATAGGCATAGAAGAGGGAATAGAAGCTGAAGCCAAAGGAATCAACAATATTTTTAAAGAAGTAATATCAGAAAATTATTCAAACATAGAAAAGAGGTATATATACAGGTACAGGAAACATATAGAGTCCCCTTTAGACAAGATCAGAGACAAAGTTCACCATGCCACGTAATAATCAAACTGACTAATGTAGAAGCCAAGGACAGAATCTTAAAGGCGATGAAAATAAAAGACCAAATGACATTCAGAGGCAAACCAATTAGAATCATTCCAGACTTCCCAAATCAAGTCATGAAATCCAGGAGTTCCTGGAGCAACATATTCCAAACTGAAAGAAAACAACTTGCAGCCAAGAGTTTCCTACCTAGTAAAAACATCTCTCAAATTCAACAGGTAAATAAAAACCTTCCACAACAAATAGAAGCTGAAAGAATTTATGTCTTCCAAACCAGCACTAGAAAAAATACTCAAAGAAATTAATTACAAAGAAGAACTAACAAATAAATGTTGGAACCAGAGAAACAATAATTTCCAGCAAGCAAACAACTAAGCAAAGAAGAACAAACACTACTTCAAACAGAAGTTAAAACTCAAAATGTTAGGAATTAAAAATCATCTCTCAATAATCACGCTGAATATAAATGGTCTCAACTCCCTAATAAAAAAACATAAGATGGCAAAATGAATTAAAACCCAGAATCCATCTATACGCTGCCTGAAAGAAACACACAAGTAAAGATACTCATAAGCAAAAAGTGAAGGGCTGGAACAATGAAATCCATTCCAGTGATATTTGAAGACAAGCAGGAGTAGCAACTATGATATCAGACAAATTAGATTTCAAGTCTAAGCTTATCAGAAGAGACAAAGCAAGTGACTGTTTACTGGTAAAAAGAACAATCAATTCAGCAAGAAGAAATAATGAGTGTCAACATTTATGACCCAAACATAGGTACAGCCACTTTCATAAAAGAAACTCTTCAAGACATTACATCACACATAGATCCCAATACAGTAATACTGGGATACTTCAACACTCCTCTTACATCACTAGACTGATTTTCTAGACTAAAAATCAGTAAAGATACCTCAGACCTAAAGAATACTATGAATCAAATGGACCTAATAGATACATACAGAATATTTCATCCAACTACAGCTGAATTCACATTTTTTCTCAGCTGCTCATGGAACTTTCTCCAAAATAGATTACATCCTGGGCCACAAAGTGAGCACTAGCAAATTCAAAAAATGTGACATAATCCTGTGCGTCTTTTCAGACCACAATGGAATGAAACTAGGAATCAACTATAAGAAGAAACAGAGTAATGACATAAACACATGACACATGGAGACTGAACACTACACTTCTTTTTTTTTTTTTTTTGCAGTACTGGGGACTGAACTCAGGACATTCTACCTCCAAGCTATACCCCCAGCCCTATTTTTTATTCTTTATTTTGAAACCGGGTCTCACTAGGTTGCGGAGTGCCTCACTAGGTAGCGGAGTACCTCACTAGGTAGCTGAAGCTGGCCGTAAACCCGGATCCTCCGGACTCAGCCTCCCAAATGCTGGGATTACAAGCGTGCGCCACCATGCCCGGCTAACACCACACTTCTGAATGAGGAATGGGTCATAGAAGAAGTAAGGGGAGAAATTTAAAAATTCCTAGAAAAAAATGAAAACAGAACACAACATATCAAAACTTCTGGGACCTCTTGAAGGCAGTACTAAGAGGAAAATTTACAGCATTGAGTGCTCAAATAAGAACAGAAAATCACCAAATAAGTAACCTAACGACATACCTCAAAGCCCTTGAAAAACAGAAACAGTCTAACCCCAAAGCCAGTAAAAGACAGGAAATTATTAAAATCAGAGCAGAAATCAATGAAGTAGAGAATAAAAATACAACAAATAAAATCAACAAAACCAAAAGTTAGTTTCCCCCCTCAAAAATAAACAAGATAGATAAACCACTATCCAACCTTGCTGGAGACCGACAGTGCTCAAGGTCTGTTTTTTGCAGACTCATAGGCGCATAGAAGTCTGTTTCTGCAGAAATGCAGATTCCCATAACACGTGCTGATTACTGACCAAGGGAAAGAGTACTGTTTTGTCTCAAGATGTTTATTCAGACTGTTACAGTAAAAACTATGTGAATATTTGTTCTTTGAACCTTGTACCTAGAGATGATTATTTTCATAGATGCAACCATTGTGAGAAAGCTTTAACCTTGAAGTATACTCTGATGCTTTAAAAAGTATGTAAGGGCTGAGCTGAATAAACTCAGCACGGCAGTATCCACTGTCAGCCTTCCGGAATCTATCCCTTGTTTTTCTCTTTCTTAAGTAACTTTTGTCTTTGTTTTTCTCAAGCCACACTTTCTCCCTCCAAACTTGTCCAACTTAGCCGGCTGGCTCCGGCTTCGATACAACCTAACCAAAAGAAAAAGAGAATCAACCCAAATTACTAAAATAAGAGATGAAAAAAGGTGAATAAACCTAACCAAGGAGGTACAAGGAAAATTATAAAACATTGAAAAAAGAAATCAAAGAAGACCTTAGAAGATGGAAAAATCTTCCAAGCTCTTGGATAGGCAGAATAAATATCATCAAGCCGGGCGTGGTGGAGCACGCTTGTAATCCCAGCATTCGGGAGGCTGAGACCGGAGGATCTGGGTTCGGGGCGAGCCTCAGCTACCTAGTGAGGCACTCTGAAACTTAGCGAGACCCGGTTTCAAAATAAAGAATAAAAATAGGGCTGGGGGGTGTAGCTTGGAGGTAGAACGCCCCTGAGTTCAATCCCCAGTACCGCAAAAAAAAAAAAAAAAAAAAAAAAAAAAAAAAAAAAAAAAAAAAAAAAAAAAAAAAAAAAAAAAAAAAAAAAAAAAAAAAAAAAAAAAAAAAAAAAAAAAAAAAAAAAAAAAAAAAAAAAAAAAAA
>PVLC010024438.1:0-10501 GCA_004027655.1 Graphiurus murinus | reverse complement strand
ATAGAAAAATCAGTCCTTAAATTCATTTTGAACAACAAAAAATGAGAATAGTCAAAGTATTTCTCTGCAACAAGAACCATGCAGGAGGCATCACAATACCTGACTTCAAGCTATACTACAAAGCCACAGTAATAAAAACAGCATAGTATTGACACAAAAACAGACACATAGACCAATGGAGCAGAATTGAAGATTCAGAAAAAAATCTGCATACCTACAGCCAATTGATTTTTGACAAAGGGGCCAAAAGCATACACTGGAAACAAGACAGCCTTTTCAACAAATGGTGTTGGCAAAACCAGTTAATCATATGCAGAAAAATGGAAATAAACCCCACTTTCTCACCCTGCACAAGAATCAATTCAAGATGGATCAAAGACCTGAAAATCAGACCAGAGACATTGCAGCTACTTGAAGAGGTCATAGGTCCAACACTTCAACACATAGGCACAGGTAAAAACTTTCTCAATAAGGCCCCAAAGGCACAAGAAATTAAAAAAAGGATAAATAGATAGGATTGCATTGAATGGAAGAGTTTCTGTGCAGCAAAGGAAACTATCAAGAACCTCAATAGAGAGCCAACAGAAAGGGAGAAAATTTTTGCCAACTACTCCTCTGATAGAGGACTAATATGTAGAATATAGAGAGAACTCAAGAAACTCATTGCTAAGAAAACAAATAACCCAATCAAAAAATGGGCAAGTAGCTGGGCATGGTGGCTCACACTTGTAATTCCAGTACTTGAAAGGCTGAGACAGGAAGATCACAAGTTTGAGGACAGCCTCAGAAAGTAGTGAGACTCTCATCAACCTAGTGAGACTCTGTTTCCAAATAAGATATAAAATCGGGCTGGGAGTGTAGCTCTAAGGTAGGATGCCTCAGGGTTCAATCCCCAGTACCACCAAAAGGGGAGGAGGTGGCAAGTGAACTAAATAGACACTTCACAAAAGAAGAAATAAAAATGGCCAATAAATGTATGAGGAAATGTTCAACATCATTAGCAATCAGAGAGATGTAAACCAAAACTACCCTGAGATTTCACCTAACCCCAATTAGAATGGCAATCATTAAAAACACATACAACAACAAAAACTGGTGAGGGTGTGGAGAAGTGGGAACCCTAATACATTGTAGATGGGATTGCAGATTAGTACAACCACTTTGGAAAACAGTATGGAGGATCTTCATATGAATGAGAATGAACCTACTATATGATCCAGCAATACCACTTCTGAACATCTACCCAAAAGAATGGAAACCAAACTACCAGACTAATGCATATGTATCTATATTTATAGCTATACAATTCACAATTGCCAAACTATGGAATCAGCCAAGATGTCCATCAATAGATGAATGAATTACAAAACTGTGTGATATGTACACAATGGAATTTTACTCAGCCATAAAGAAGAACAAAAACATGTCATTGATGGATGGAACTGGAGAATATTATGCTAAGTGAGATTAGTCAGTCACAAAAAGCAAGAAATCAGATGCTCTCTCTAATAAATGGAAGCTAGAGAAAAATGGGTCATGGGAAGGACTCTATACAAAGAAAGAGAAACCGTAGATGAGCAAAGAAGGCGAACTAATTGAAGGTGATGAGAGGAAAGAAGAGGGAAACTCCCTAAGGTACATTATGTATAATCACAAACATATCAAAGTCAATCACTAAGCATAACATAAGAAGGAGGGAGGAAGGAGGGAATGGGGTAAAATTGCAGAAATGTAAATGAGTGATGTGTGCATGTATGCCTCTACCATCTTGTATTTCATTAAGATGTATGATTACAATGTACCAATAAAATAAAAAATGAAGACAAGGGATCAGATGGATAAATCATAGCAGTGGTTCTTAAAGGGGAGTTCATGGAGCCCCAGGAGTTTTCTAAGACCTTCAGAGTATCCGTGAGGTTAAACTATTTTGACAATAGCCATAAAACATCATTTTTCACTCTCACTTTTTAAGCATGTACAATGAAGTTTTCCAAAGACCGCATAAGGAGTGATGCCATAGCTGATCTGAAAGCTCTTAGAACATGTGCTTGTGTTATTATTGTGTTTAGATTTTTAATCATCTTTAACTTATAACAAGGAAAACATCTATATCTAATCCATATAAACCAAATTCTTTGGAGCCACCAATAAATCTTCAGAGTACAAAAGTTTCCTGAGACAAAAAGTTTGAGAATTGAAGAATGAAAGGCTTCATTCTAACTGTTATCAATGGAACAGAGATGAAGGAAGAGGACAGTTCTGTTAGGAGGGTCATCCTATTTCTGATAAATGATTCTGGAGGTCTGAATTAGACTAAAAACTAGGGATAGAGAAAAAAGAATGAATCTAAGATTTGTTGAGGAGGTAAAAATCAACAGAATTTTGCAATTAATTAGATGTGAGGTGCTCAGATTCTAGCTTTGAAAGTTAGGTGGAGCCCTTAAAGATAGAAGCAACCCAGGAGCTGTCAGGAGCAGGATGAGTTTAGTTGTGGATGCATTTTGCATCTATGTGGCAGTGTCCGATGCAGAGTTGCTTAGCTGACTGGTGGGAAGTGAGGTCTTTAGAGGAAATTTGATTATCTCCAGAGGATATGGAGAGTGATTAAGAAAAAAGCAGGACTTAGAAGAAAATAGGAGTAGGCAGAAGAGGAAGACTCTTCAAAGGAGAATAGAAAGCATCCCATGAGTGTGCTATGAGAAAATCAAGGTCAGAGTATTTTAGGAAGAAGGCACAAGTCAACAGTGTTAAACATTGATAACAGTGTTGAACGTTGATAAGAGGAAGTCTTCCAGTTCTTGACAAGAAGATGAGCCAACTTCAGCCGCTGACTTCCTTCCCCAGTATCAACCCTGGAGAAAGTACAGAAGCTAGAGTCTGCACAAACAGAAAGTACCAGTGACACAAAAACTGACAGACTCCTAGGGAGATCAAAGGCTCTCATAAGATAGTAGAGTTGAGTGTTCCTGGTGCAATATGCAGACAGAAACAGCAGTGGGAGAACAAACTAAGGGAGAACTTCTAAATTATTCTCTGGCCACCACCATATTGCCTTGGAAAATCATAGAAACCACCAGAAATGCTTTCCCTGTTCCCTGGGTACAACACCAGAGGAAGTCCAAAGCCCATTGAGTATGGAGCTGGAGTATATTCAGAAGATTGATCAATTCCTTGGACATTACTCCACTTCCTTTCCCCTCAAGCATCCAAGACCAACAGATCACAAACCAAGGAGATTCACATGATAGTAAAATTTAAGACAAATAAAAATTCTAAAGCCTTCTAGAAAGAAAAAAATGTATCATCCCCAAGGGACAAAAAGCTGAGTGACACTATGTGTCTCAATTAAAAAACTGGATGCCAATAAATAATTATTATAAAAAACTGAAGGGAAAAATTTTGAACCTATACCCTTATCTCCAGCAAATAATTGCATACATGTGATGAGGAAGCAAATATACTTTCAGGCTTATAATGTCCTAGCTTACCATGCAAAGGCCCACTTTGAAAACATTTTTTAGAGGAGGTGCCTAAACATTAGGAGAAATAAATTCAGAAGAATTCTGAAAGAGATACATGAAATAGGAATGATTAAATAATGAGAAAGATGTAAAGTTCTTTAAATATAAAAGAGGATCGAAGAGAAGAAACAAAAAATATGGCCTGAAACAACCCCATTGCAGATACCAGAAGATATCAACATGATGTTAGTGTGCAGGAAATAAAAGGATGAGGTTTCTCATTTGTGAAATATATGAACAATGCTACATTAAAATCTTGATCATTATGAATGAAATGAGGATGGAAGAGATATGGCAGAGAGGCCAAGAGAAATCATGAGAAGTATCCCCTGAAGGATGCTATTCTTGACTTATAAAAATCAATTTAAGGAAGGTAGTGAAGACTAAAGCAAACACAGTGGATTTGGGAGTGAGTGAAATATTAAGAAACACATAGCAAGTAAGTAACAGAAAATGCTGTGAAACTGTGTCTAAATGAAAAGAGATAGGGTTGTAGGAGATCTTTTCAAGTAGGAAGGAACTGAGCATTTATTTTATTGATCATCATGAAATAGATTTGTGGTAGATATGAAATAATACAGAGCAGATAAGAAAATTAGGATAAAGAGGAAACAAAGGCAGGAAAATAAGTCATTGGCTATACACAATGCATACTTTATACACTTACAAAAATGGGGTAGAGGAGGGTGATGGGCTTCCCAGCAGCCAATTCAAAGACAGTTCTGCTAAAAAATAATTGCACATAAAGGTGAAATCCAAGTAGAACACCAATCCAAGTTCACGCAGGATGCTGCAACGGGCTGTAGAAGAGGTGGCTAAGTCCTTGCCATGGTCCATCATTTTCTAGTCTAATATCCTCTTTATTTTCAACAGAGGACAGATGTCTGCAAGATAAAGGATCAATTACTTCACCAAGAAAGTGGGCAGGACAAAGACTTAGGGAATTTTCTGCACAGCATAATTTTAAAAGAATGTCTTGGAGTTTTTTGCTATCTTTTTTTCTGTTGCCTCTTTTTTTCCCTTCATGTTTTCTAAATGACTGTCACCCTTACATTCTAGTTGTCAGGGGCAATGGCCAGAGCAGTCTGAGGATCCATTGAGCCTTTTCTCCCTAATTTTGTCCTTCTATATCTCAAGTAGGAGAGACTTGTCTTTTAAGAATAGTTCAAACATCAGCAGGCAGGCACATTGATTTTTCATAAATCAGACACGTTCACCTCAGTGACTCTCCTTTCTTGGATTGGACTTCAAAGTCTACCTGCATTATTCTGGTTGATTTGTTCCAGTCACATCTCAAATTCATACGCATACATAATTTCATTTAAGCTCAAAACAATCCTGCTATGTATTATCCTACTTTTATAGATAAAAAATGAAATCAGAGTAATATGCCTGAGTTGTACTGATACAGCTTAAATACTGGTACTAAAATTCCAATTTATAGGAAATAATTAAGGAATTACATACATTGGCATCCCTGGATCTTTCCAGAAGTTTAAATGGTTGTTGCTCACTCACTCTGATACTTTCTATGCTTTTGTTGTTGGTTTCATTTGTTTTTTGTTGTTGTAATTTATTTGTTTTTGGTTTAAGTAACATCAGGGATGGTTAACATATCAATTCCTACCTGGGAAAGCAAATCTATTTCAGTGTCTAACAAGGATATGAAGGATAAATGGCTCCTTTAGAGGGGGGTTATTTTTTGTTTCAGAAGGCTGAGAGAACATTCTGGGAGCACATTAACAGGTGCTGACAACTGTTCCTGTAGAAAACAATGAAATGTTTTTTCCATTCTTGTAAAAGAATAAAAATGAAGTATTAAAATACATGGCCCTTTGTATTTAAAAGATTAGGGTTCATATGTTTTTAAGAGTAGTTGTGTTCACAGTTCCACTGTTTTGTGTTAATTTTCCAAAAAATGGACATGAACAGTTTTATCAACAAAAATATACATCTCTGAATAAAATGAAAAATACCTATGGCCAAGAACAATAGAAGATGCCACTGTAGTTACTGATTTTACAATATTTTTAAGATTCTAAGAGGAATACCAAATTCCTTCCTTCCTTCCTTCCTTCCTTCCTTCCTTCCTTCCTTCCTTCCTTCCTTCCTTCCTTCCTTCCTTCCTTCCTTTTTTCCTTCCTTCCCCAAAGCATTTGAAATCCAGGGTGGTTTTCTTGGCTGGTTATTTTTGGTCAAATTTTGAACCGAATCCTGAAACCAGTGTTTAATTCCTGGAGACTAGTATGCCCATGCAAGGAAAACTTCCAAAGGCATTTTCCTATTTGGGTTATTTCAAATAACAATCTATTAGGCTTCCACAAAAAAACATACTAATACCATATTAAATATAGGCTTTTGGATGAGGAACCATATTTTATTGTTGACTTCTAAATAAGAAAAATGAGAACATGAAAATAATTATACAACAAAATAGTTTCTAGAATTTCAAAGTTATTTTGTAAATCTCAAGCAGTTAATTCTAGCAGTTCCATAGAAACAGGATATGACTGACAAGCCAGAAGCTATGACTTGGGCTTGAGGTAGACATTTTGGTATGATATGAAGCTTTGTGCATACTCGAATAAGTAAAAATTCTAGACTCAACATTAAGCAGAAAATTTACCAATGATAGCAATGGCTAGTGTGCCATTACACAGTGATTATATATTGGAGGAAGAATGTGCTAAACTGTCAAACCTGAAAAGAAAATATGTACTCCTAAGTCATCAAGAAGATTCAGTTGTTCTCATCTCTAGGGGAAAAAGAAGATTAACTGAAAAAAAATGTGCTTGGACAATATCATACTTTCTTGGGTATGGTGAAACAATTTAATTAGTGAGAATTTTACAATCATATGTCCCCATATGAATTGTTCTATGGTTTCTTCCTAAGTTGCACAAAATTTGGCATTATGGGACCACCCTTTAGATCTTATATGCAGATTTTTTTATATAAGTGTCTGCATTTGGATGGTTATTAAACAAAGCTGCATATTATGATTGTGGTTCTGAGTGACTGAATTACATGTAAAAACTAAGTGAACAAGGTGAAATGTTATATTACCTACCTGATGTATTGTGACATAGAGGTATTATCTGATTTATTGGCATTACATTTTCCATCCATTTTAATTAAGCAAGCTCTATCCTGGTGAAAGCTATGTACTCTTAGCTTTCATATTTTGAAGAACAGCAGGTGTTGCACATGCACATGGCATTTCTAATTCCTGATGCTCATCACCAGCAAAAATTGATGTATGAGGTATTCCAAGTTGTGACTGCTTGAATTGAACCACACAATTTATTTTGTCCATGTACACAAGAATGTTAAGTACATGAAAAACTAGAAGATTTGAATTTGAAACGGTGCAGAACTTCTGATTCCACCTCACCCACCAGTATGCTTACAACACCAAGTAGAGAACAAATGCTTTCAACATACAGCAAAGAAAAGCCCTAATGTAGACTGAACCAGTCAGGGTTGCTTGGTTCAGTCTACACTGCAGCAGCAGAGGCTAATGGTCGAATGTTCTTTAAGGTAGGTGGTTTGCACCTTTCAAATTCATGTAGCAATTCAAAAGCTACATGCTGACAAACTATTTTCAGGTAAAAACCTTGTCAAGACTACTTAAGAAATAATGTAACACCAGCACCATCCATTTTTATGTCATCAATAATTTGAAGGAATAACTTGCATCCTTCGGTTGTAAAAGGGAAACTCTATGACTGTTTTACCTGTTACTTTCTTAGGAGACACTTTTATTTAGACAGTTTAGTATAAGTTGTATTTTCATACAGTTCAAATTAGTTTAAGGAATAATGATGTTTTATTAATCTGTAAGGCCAGCTTTACAAGTTTGCATAGGTTTCATTCGAGAACTTGACTGGTCTCCTTAAAGATATTAAAGGATATTGTAAGCTGTTTTTCCCCTTTCTTCCTCTCTTCTTCAAAATTTCTTTCCATGGCCCCATAAACATCACTGAGTGTTGACAATGGAAAAATTTCTTCTAGATTTGATAATCTCTGATACTAGTCAAATTTTGAGCACCTTCAGTCTTTGAACACCTGGAATTTATTGCAATATTTAAAGGTACTGTAGTAATGTTTTCAGTTATTCATTAGTTTCAATATATTCATTAAACATCTTTGGAATGTTTATTCTGTTCCACACATTGTATTATGTGTGTTCGTCAGTGAGAGTAGGAATAAAACATAATCCCTCCTTTTTCATGGAACGGCATTTAGAAAAAGAGAAAGATCACAGCCAACAGCTATGAAGCAAGGTAGATTCAAATGCATGTTTTAACATACATTAACAAGTATTTTTAATCCACCATGTAAATGAAAATAAGATGTTGATTCAAAGAACAAAGTATTCTCTTGGAGAAATAGAAATCTTCACAAAATATATATAAGGTAGGGCAAAGCTACCTGTCACATACTTGTTTTCAGATTCTCAGATCTGCTCTTAATTTTGTCCCTTTCATACCATTGATTCTGTTTTTCCTTAAAAACTTCACTGTATCTTGAAACTATGTTTTGGGACACAGTGTGGAATACTAGAATCAAAATTTTACCTAGGACCCAACCTAAGAAATATCAAGCCTTTAACAAGCGAAAAAAATTGAAATTAAAATTCACCATACACCAGAATCAAAAGCTTACGTAAAATACTTGAATGGCAGTGGAGAAAATGTCATGCCAATCAACTAGCAGATACCCTACTGTCATCGCATCTGTGGGGGAATTGCAGTGTTTTACACTATGCCATGGCTGTGAAGCTACAATTTTGCCATTGTGAATAGAAGTAATAAGTGGTGTTGATGGAATAGCAGTTCAAATGACACAGAAGCTTCCCTGAAATTTATCTTACACATATAGCTTATTTTAAGAGTATTCAAGTCAATATAAGTGATAGCTAGTAAGAGATAAGAACCTATCTATTTTGTACGTAAAAGGTTAAAAATGAGAAGATAATATCTTGTTTACCCCTCTATATAAAAATGTTCAGAAAAACCTCCCAGAAAGAATTTCACCAAATCATCTCAAATTATGAGAATCTCTCAAACATTCCCAACCATGAAAATATAAAGACAAGTACATTGCCCAAAATAGAAATTAACAATACAATTACTTACAAATGTAATATTAGAACTAAGAGGAAAGGTGAATCTATTCAGAAAACTCAGCTAAACTTTTATCCTTTTTCTTTCATTTCTTGTCTCTCTTTTTCTTTTCCCTTATGTGACAACATTGCAAATTATCATGTGTTTGGTCAATATCCTAATAGTGATAATTACATCTAACATTTGCTAAGCAAGTATTTAGTAATGTGTACCATGAGCTATATTAATATCTTATATAAACTATCTCTTTCAATTTTTCCAACAGGCATATGAGTAAAATATCCAATTTTTCAAATCAGAAAACAGGCTTAGAAAAGTTAACTAAGGTCACAAAACTACTATATACTAGAACAAATATTCAAGTATATGTCCATGTATATGTGACGCAAATCTGTTATGGTCTGTCTCTTAAATGTCCCTCAGAATAAAACCAGGCAGAAATTCTCAGAGGTGAAATAATTCAATCAGGGCTCTGACTTCATCAGTGGATGAACCCACTGGTAGATTAATAATTAGAATGATTTACTGGGTGGTAACTATAGGCAAGTAAGTTGTGGCTGGAGAAGGTAGGTCACAGGTAGCATGGCCTTAGGGACTCTGTCTGTCCCTGGTCCCTTCCTGTATCTTATATCTTTCTGTGGTTCCTGGTTGTTATGAGGTGAGTAGCTATCCTCTGCCATTCCCTGCTTCCATTATGTTCCTGCCTTGGAACCTACCAACCATGAATTGAACCTCTGAAACCATGAGTCAAATGAACCTTTCTTCCTCTAGGTTGTTCTTGCCAGGTATTTTTGATCACAGTGACAAAAAAGCTTAGTCACTATCAATAACTGAAACACTTCTATGAGCCTCCCCATTTCAAGCATCCTTACTCTCAAAATCTACTTTCTGTCACCACCCAAAATCCAAAACTCCTGGACCAAATGATCTAGTAACATCTTTTGTATGAGATGACTGAGGAACATTTTTTTGCTGTCCCTCACCTACCTCATGTTTTAGAATCCCTTTTCCCAGCTACCATTCCATGCACTACCATAGAGTTTCTCAACTCTGCATGATGGACGTTTGGAGCCAGATAAGTCTTTGTGGCAGGGGCAGGCCCTGTGCATTGCAAGCAGTTCAGCAGCATTCCTGCCTCTAGTGAGTCTCTACCACTAGATATCAATAGCCCCTCCTCCATCCACCTGTGATAACCAAAAATGTCTATAGACCTGGTTGGTTGACCTTTTTAGATAGAGAAGTATTTTGATTTATTGTGTGGGGGACTACAATGTATTTATTCAGTTAGTCTACACTTCTCTTTCTGTGGTCTTACATAACCTTCTCTGTAATGGAAAGCTGTGAGCATTTTGAAATGAATTCAAAGGCTGTCTAGTTGTAGAGCAGATCCTATAAGAGCTCCTCTGTGTCTCAGTGGAAGGCCTTTCTTCTATCTGTACCTTCGTACAGCTGCACTTCTGTGAATTACAACAGACAGCCCTCTGATTCCCTAGCAAAAGCACCTCGAGCCAAGTGGGGCTCTGCCACCTCTTGCACAGCAAGTGCCTATCAAGAGACAGCTCAATCAGAAAACCAATTTATAATACACTTTATTATTTATCACTTTTTTATATTTTTATATACACTTTTTTATTTATCACACACTTGGTAAAGTAGCCATAGTTTTTTTTAGCAATTTAATATGAATAACATTGTAAAACATAGTCCCTTATTTCTAAAGGAGAGAAGCATTTATAGGATAATTTCTTGTCTAAAATATTAGTTGAGTGGGAGTCCTCCCCCATTTTTATAAACCTAGTTTTTGTTTTAGGAGGATACATTAGGGTACATCTTTTTTTTTTTTTTTTTTTT
>PVLC010024437.1:0-24649 GCA_004027655.1 Graphiurus murinus | reverse complement strand
CACACTTAGATTACCAAAATATATTGAGAACTATATAATTTGTAACTTGCTTTGACATACAGAATAGTGTCTTTCAGACTTACAGAAAAGACTTACCATATAATAGGTGTTTATCCTTGTCATATCTCTGTGAAGCATTTATTTTGGAATGATAATCTACTTGTAAAATCAATCACTCTGGCCTGTGTCATTTCAGAGTCACCATGTAGACATAGCCAAGAAACTTCACGCAAATCAAGCTGGCTTCTACTCAAGAGTATCAACTGGTTCTCAGAATGATTTGGCAGATGGGGAAAATGAGAAGAGTAAGCAAAGGCCACTGCAATAGCAGGTTCCACGGTAACTACAGGTCAGTTAAGATACAGGAGAGTGGCTTCAGCTACCTATATTACAATGGCATAATTTACAGATTCTTACTACCATTTTGTTTGGAATATATGGTTTAACCAAGATGACTACACTGCCCTACAAATATCATTGAAATGAAGTTTCAAGTGCAGCATGATATTAAGTACTCACAATGGTAATAGGACTATTCATTGTTTTCTACTCTGAGACACCCGCCACACACTTATGGTGTGTGTGTGTGTGTGTGTGTGTGTGTGTGTGTGTGTGTGTGTGTGTGTCTGTGTGTGTGTGTCTGTGTGTATGTTACTGAGAATTGAACCTAGGGACATTCTACTTTCACCCTATACCCCCAGCACTTTCTCTGCTTTTGTTTTGAAAGAGGGTCTCACTGTGTTTCTGAGAGTCTTGATACATTGCTGAGGCTGTCCTTGAACCTACAATCCTTCTTTCTCAGCCTCCCAAATACTGGGATTACAGGTTTGTGTCACCATGCCTGGTGCAAGAAAGTATTTCTTGGGGAATGATTGTATTGTCAAAATAATATTTTGATATTTTTGTTAGAAGAATGAATAATAAAGATTTATGACTTGAAAAGAGGTTAACATATTTGAGATTTTTTAATCTTAAGAAGTATCAGATGCAGACCTGAATTATGCTGGTTTGGTTTATAGAAATTATGATCAGATATTTTTCATCTTTACTGAGGGCAAAACAAGAGAAAATGGCTGTGTGGAATAGTTGATAGCAATTGATTAATCTGCCCAGACTAACTTCCATATGGTAGAAATCTAGGATGAATTAGCAAGGGAAATACGAATTTTCTTTTTTTGGCAATATTTTAGACACACCTAACCAGCCCAGTTTCTGTTATACTTTCTCTTTGAAACTTCACATTTAATTTGTAGGAAAATTGAAACTGTAATTATTCTTAAACATACAGCTTATTCCTTTTCCCTCCTTATTTGGTTTTGTAGCTAGCACACTTTTTTCTCCAAGGACATGTAAAAGTCAAAATACTAGATATAAAGTCTGAAGTGTTTCTGCTCCAAACCCTGTCTGTACAATTTGAGTTCTTTCATGTAGTTAGCTTACTGGCTTCTGACACTCCTATAAAAATATCCCATAGAGCTTTTCTTATTACCTTTTCATTGACTCTCTCTGAGTGATAAAAATGAAATTCTGTAAAGGACTTTGAAAACCATGCATATTGCAATTCCTCCACATTTCAAATACTAATCAAGTGTGACTATAAAAGAAACAACCTCCCCGGTGAAAATTGCTGCTGCATATTGAGTCTCAAGCTATTATTAATTCATTGGAAACTATTTTTTTCTTTCAGATTATGGACCTTAAAAAGTACCAGATAACACAATTCCTGAGATCAAAGTTTTTGTTTCAATCAGAGGGAAACTTGTTATCCAATCTTCCCTTGTGTGTGCATGTCTGGGATAGTACAGCAGCCGTGGCCTCAGCTCTGTACTCTGCATGAATAAAGTAGAGTATGTTACAAACTGAGGATGCACCTGCCTTTCAATATATTGCCCATAAGTGATGGTCTTAAGGACAGAGGACCTAGAATTAAAGTAGTGGTTCTAGACAAGTGAACTTTTCTAACTTCATTCATGAAAGTAAAATGAAATCTCTTCTCTTAGAATTTCAACATATACTTACTTAGAAATTACTCCATAGGCATATCTTGATGATATTTTTGTTTCATTTTCCATTAGTGAATGCAATAAATTGAGGACTCTTTCTTCATTATGATATTATGGTTGTGTGATAATTCCATACATAAAATACAACAGTAAAGTAAAGCAGAAGTACAAATTTTCAAACTTGAAATGTTACCTCCTATAATATGTGCCTTCATTTGAAAAAACAAATGTCTAATTGGATTTATACTTAGCATTTACCATGCTTGGTATATAGATGGCTCATCTCTGACTGTGCAGTAAACTCCTTGGGGTTCAGGATAGGCAAATGAGATCCTTCCTGAGTTTTTCCCTTTATTTTTTCTTTAATGCTTAGACATGAGTCAGTTATTTCCTAAATTTTCTTTTGGTGAGAGCAGCACAGAGCCTTTGCAGCATATGACAGACTAAAAAAGAAAAAAAAATTTAAAAGCCTAAATAAGATAGGAGTGCTGCTTTCCTGGCCTTGCCTCTTCAGGATATCTAGACCTCTTCTTTCAGTTGCATGAGGTGGAACTTTTTCAAATACCAACCTAATAATATACTAAAGAGAATTCTATATTCAATGTAAACAACTAGAGGGATTGCTGTGGATGACTGAACATTAGTTGTGTAATGACAATGGACTCCACTGCAGCCAGAAGTATATAATAAACTATAACTCCAGACTTGCGCTGTCAGTCCTGGCTCCTTTCACTAAAAACTGATGAAAATGTTTCCCCAGACCTCATAGATGACCTTCTTCTGTGAGACTTTAATTTACTCTGGTGGCATAGTGATAGTCACATCTTATTTTAAGAACATTGTCATTAACTCTACATGTTGTTTGCCCATAAATAAGAGTAGTTTTCTGAAAGTAGAATGAATAACTGGAAAGAGGGTAAAGTTCAGACCTTTGGAGTGTTGACTGAGCTTGTCTCTCCCACTTGCTAACTGTGTACCATGAGCAATTTGCTAAAATCTCTGTATTTGTCAAGTTGCATTAATAATAGTGCTATTATTAGCCTATTAACCATAGGCTATTATATCAAATACATGAATGTTAGTATAGTATGTGATAAAACCCAATTACATCATTG
This sequence comes from Graphiurus murinus, assembly GCA_004027655.1. Lineage (NCBI taxonomy): Eukaryota > Metazoa > Chordata > Mammalia > Rodentia > Gliridae > Graphiurus > Graphiurus murinus. The sequence continues at coordinate 21,531 of PVLC010024437.1, read as the reverse complement.
CTATGGGGGTTAACTACTGAGTCTTTATGAATTGATTGCTAAGGACAATGCTGTTTTCCTACAATATCTCTACAAAGGACTGAGTATGGCCACCCCATATTACAGTTCTTGCAGTCTCTGAATCTCAGTCTGCTTTATTTTTTTCCTTTGACAGTTGTAACCTCTTGGGAACTTTATGGCTTTTGTGAATGCTATAGACAAGGGAAGAAGTGATAAGCCCTATTTGGCAATGTCACTAATTTCTGAGGCTAAGAAACTTTGCAATGGAGGGGACATTTGCCTAACCCTCTCTACTAGACTTTCTTTCCTTCTTAACTCAGGAGCAGTAGCTCAGCAAAGCACGGGGCTTCACTGCTTAATCAGCTTAAGAGCTATTTTTAGTATCTGACAGGTGTTAGGTGGAAATGTCTACATTAAGCTATTTGTTTCACATCCAGTTCCCTGGGTTGATTTGCACATGGAAAGTTGACTGGAAAGTACTCTCAGGAAAAATAGGGACAGAGTAACAGAACAGGTCTGGGCAGAGGGAGAAGATGAATCATGATACAGTCACAACAAAGATCTCAGGGAATCCCCCGGGAAGCTCTGGCCCAGGCACCTGTCTTTAGTGAGTTGTCCTGAATTGGGGGTAGGATTGTGTACCCCCTGCATTAGTCAATCATAAGAAGCAGCTGTCCCTGAGAGGGGGCTGTGACCAGACAAGGTGGCTTCGTTCAGCCAAGGGCAAAGTCATTCGGTATAAGAGTATTATTATTTAGTTTTGAGGAGGATCTGGTTATTATGTGGGTCACTTATTAATTACTGCAATAGCTTCTGGTGATTTGCCTGGCTAAACAGGGGGACATTCTCATTTTACTCCATATGTGTCCCTCTAGAAATTGAAGTCTATGCCAGAAAGTATAACCTTTTAAACATGTCTACTTGTTTTTGCCCTAAATATTCTCTATTGAGCAAATTCTATGCTCTTCTGATTCATGTTTTCAATGCAATCTCACTTTTTCTTTTTGGAGTTTCAACTATGCTTTGAGTTATCCCTGATATTTAGATGGAATCTGCCACCAGTTTTTCTTCATAAATTAGACTGGGAACACCAGTGAGCCAGCAAACAGAACACAGATCCCGGAGTCCTAGTCACAGTTCTGCCTGAACCTAAGTATGTAGCTTTACACAAGCCACTTCGTCTCTCTGAGCTTCACTTTGCTCATCAAACCAGGAGTCACAGCAGGCACTCTTCATGCCCTGCCAATTCGGAAAGCTTTTGATTCAATGGTCAGTTCTGATATCAAAACAGGTAGAAATTGTTGGGCTCAAATGGTCTTGACTCTAAGTAAAACTCACATGCATGGGGTTCACCACATATAGGATCCTCCTTATTTTGATAAACTAACAGGTGACAAGCTCCATGAGAATGGAGCTGCAGAATGGGTCTGCAGGGACATGAAGAAGTCTTGGTGTTGAGTTTAGATTAACTTAAATGTCTAACGTAAACATCAGATTTTACTTGTGTGGTGGAAAATAAAACATAAGTCAGTTCCCTCTCAGGACTACCTTGAAAATTAGACAAGGTAGGTATTTGTACTGAAGATCTTGATAGAAGAATTGATTATATACTGTCAGCTGGTAGGCACTTTAGATATTACCATAAAATAAACTATAGCTTCTCAACTTTAATAAAGGAATAGCTCAGTAATTGCTAGTCTAAGAAGTCTTCTAAGTCCAAAATTATTTTCCTCCAAAGATGAGAAATCCTGTTATTTAAAATATTGTATATAACCTTAAACTGACAACCAAAAAAGCTGTTATATCTTTCATTCTTCTTTTTGTATGCTGGACCATATAGTAGTTCTTTTTTATTTATTTTAAAAGTTATTTAATTATTTTTTTTAATTTTTCTATATATAAGTGGAGTATGGTAGGATATTTCCATGTGTAAAATGTGTATGAATTATATGAAGGTAACTGACCTTTCCATGTCTTATCCTTTCATTATGTTTAGAATCTTCGATCTCCTCACTTCTTGTTCTTTGTAAACTATAATTAGGATATTGTTTCATCCTTCCACTTACTATGAATGCAATTTCTTATCATATAAAAATATTAGTGAAATCCTCCTTATATTCCAAGGAATGCTACTTTAGTTTGGAAATACTGACACTAATATAAAACACTATAAGATCACTCTTCATTTTATAGCAATCCTCTTCTCAAAAGATTTAAATGTTTTAGGACTGTACTGGAGGGAGAACCACAGCCATTTAATGCTTTGAACCATTCTGAAATATCATTTCCTATGAGGCAGTTGTGTGAGCACTGACAGCCTTGCCACTCTTCTTCCCCTAGAGATTAATTTATTTCCTGCAGTGCTTGCTCTTTGTGGAAAATCTCACTCGTCAGCCTTCACCAATGGGAGATCTCATCAGCAGAATGTTAATTATAAAAGAAAAACCATATACAGTGTTGAAAGAAAAAAATAAAGCTATTCTCTAGACAAAGAACCCTGTTTCTCTTCCTTTTTCCTATACCTCCTCTCAGAGTGTGGCTGGACAAGACCATTATCCACTGGGAAAATACTCCGCAAGGTGATGGGGTACTGTAGGTTGTAGGCAGGTTTTGTGATCAGATTGACCCAAGACTGAACTCTGATTCAAAGAATGTTACATTTCTTTGTTATTTTGTTTTCGTGTGTGTGTGTGTGCGTGTGTGTGTGTGCGTGTGTGTGTGTGTGTGTGTGTTTTACTGGGGAGTGGAACCCAGGGGCCTTCTACCTCTGGATTATACCCCTACCCTATTTTATCTATTATTTGGAAACAGGCTGACTTTGAACCTGCAATCCTTCTGTCTCAGCCTCCTAAGTACTGGAATTATAGGCGTGTGCCACTACAACTGACTTTGTTTTCAATCTTTAAAATTAAAATAAGAGCCAGGCATAGTGGTGCATGCCTATAATCTCAGTACTTGGGAGGCTAAGACAGGAGGATCACAGGTTCAAGGACAGCTTCAAAAATTTAGTAAGGTCCTCAGCAACTTAATGAGACCCTGATTCAAAATAAACAATAAAATGAGGCTGGGATTGTAGCTGGGAAGGAGAATGACCCTGAGTCCACCTCAGTCACACACACACACATTAGAATAAAAATGCCTGCCCCACAGGAAAGTTCTTGTGCATTAAAAAAAATCATCTAAATCATCTAATCTTCATGTTAAAAATATAAACTGTGGGATCTGTTCTCTAGAGCAGGAGACACACACTATGACCCATTGGTCAAACCTGCATCATTGCCTCTTTTGTATAGCTCAGGAGAAAAGATTTCATTTTTCATTTTTAAATGTTTAAAAATACAAAAATCAAGATAATATTTTCTGACATGAAAAATCTATAAAATTTAAATTTCAATGTATAAATAAAGTTTTATCGGAACATAGCCACATTCATTCATTTACATATTGTCTAAGACTGCCTCAATGCTATATTAGCAGAATTGAGTAGTTGTGAGAGATATTTACTATCTGGAACTTAAAAAAAAAAAAAAACTTAACTAACTTCTGCTATAGAGAGTCTGATTCAGCCAGGCACAGTGGTGCTTGTAATCCAAGTATTTGGGAGGCTGAAACAGGAGGATCACAGGTTTGAGCCCAGCCTTAGCAACTTAATGAGACCCTGTTTCAAAAAAAAAAAAAAATAGAAAGAGCTGGGCCCACAGCTTGGAGGTAGAATTGTCCTAGGTTCAATCCCCAGTACCATGACCAAAAACAAGTCCCATTCAGAGGTTCTCAGGTTTATCAAGAATCTATTACAGCATTTTTCTCAGATGATTCTGAGGGAGAGAATCTATGACCCATACTTGGAAATGAAATGCAGTAAAAGAATTATAAACAATCTTTGCTTATTCTTGCTAATCAAACTACTCTATCAGCAAATCCTGTTGGATTTATCTTCAAACAATATCTCTTATATGACCATTTCTTTTCCATGGCCACTGTTGTCAACCTAGTTCAAGTTATTCCCTGTGGTCAAACATCATCTCATCAGGATTCTTACATGAACTGTCTAACTGGTCTCTCTGCTTCTGTCCTTGTCCCATAGTGTCCATTCTAAACACAAAAGCCAGAACAAACATGCTGGGCCCTAAGTCAGATCACAGAACTCCTCTCCTCAAACCCTCTAGAGAATGTTCTATTCCTCACCATTTCCCACTGTTCTAGCTTACATAGGCCTGCTAGCAGTTTCTCAAAAATTCCAGAGAAGCATCATCCTACGGGCACCCACAGGCTGTTTTATGTAAGTGGGTTAATCTTCCCCAGGGATCCCTGTGGCTTTCAATGCTGTCTCCTTTAGGCCTTCCTTCTTTTGTTACCTGACTGTGGTCCACTCCATGGCCACCTTACTTGAAATTATAACCCTCTTGTGGACTGCCTATCTACTTTAGGCTTCCAAAATATTGTATACTTCCTTTATTTTGACCCTTGGTCAGCTCCCTCACATGAGAGCACCATAAATGCTAGCATTTTTACCAGTTTGCTCAATCTTTAGAGTCTAGGAGTGTGTCTGGCCCCTCATAAGCCCTCAGTAAGTATCTTTTGATTAAAGAAGTGACCTTAGACTCCTATCCTGTACCAGAAAGATAATGTATAGAATTGATCAAACATTTTCTGTATGCAACAAAATTTGCCAGTAGTACAAATATAAGACTCATTTCAGAAAAATTATGCAATATCCACTTAATTAACTGCATAGGAGAGGAGAATAAAGCAACTCTTAACCTATATTCTTTGTTTACTTGGTCTCAGCCAAAAACTAATTTACAAAGGGTACTAAAGACAGGAAAGTAGGTGATTGGTACAGATATGAAAGCATGAATGAACATCCAGTTGATAGTGAGTAGTAGAGACTCCAGGAGATGTTCAGAAGAGACTATCATCATAGTGGAGCAGATTCCTGAAGGAGGTGGATGACTTGCTGCAGGTTTTACAGTTCAGCATCAGACTGACGAATATTAGGAGTATGCTGCTCAAAGTTCCCAAGAGGGATCATGAGCTGTCAAAGACCTTGACTGAAATTAAACACTTTAGGAAGCATCAGTTTTATAAGAGAACATAAATCAGTTTTAGATACATTTGAACTTGACTCCTTTAAAACATGAGGAAATGGAGATTTTCTTTCACTTTATCTTCTCATTCAGAGAACTTCTCCCCTGATTTTATTCTTACTACTTCATTTTTTTGTTTGAATAGCAGATTATTTTTTAAAAGATGTGCATTTTTGACTATTGAAGCATATTTCTTTGGCTTATTTTTGTAGAAAAAAATGAAACAAAACTCCATTCTTTGTCTATCCTCTTATGGATGACGTGTTTGTCTTGATCTCCAAGCAACTTAATCTATATGACTCCAAATTCTGCAATTTTGTCATCCAAGCACTTTCTTTAGTAAATATACAACTGAATGTAGGAAACATCATTGTTTATTAAACATGAAATTTATAGAAAGATTGGGTGATGAATGCAAAAAGGATAAAAAATGTAATCAATTTGAATTTTAAAACATAAATAATTGTGAGAAAAACCACCAGTTCCCACACATTTTGAAATTTCTTGAAAGTTAATGCCATAAGTAGCAGAGCTCTTATTCAATGTTAAATCTTCTGTTCTGTCCACGAGATCTGGCCACCTGAACATGGATATTATTTAGAGGATCCCTACATCAGGTAGAAACTGGACTAGAACAGTCAGGATGAAGTGACTTATAAAGTCCCTTCTAAAACTAACATGGTTTAAATCCCATTATTTCATTTTGAGATAATGTATTTATTCTAATTTCCTCTCATCTTTCTGCTTGGCTATGTACTATCTTGAATCAGCATATTGACATGGGAGAGTGAGACTAATAACTGTCAAGATGACAGATTAAACTTTCCAACTACAGGCTTATAATGGTTTTATGTGAATAGGAGATGGTAATAACAGGTAATATTTCTGTAACACTTTATGTTTTACAAAGTACTTGCAGGTCCACTATTTCATTTGCTATTTCTTCAACTCAGTGATTCAGTTATTATTATCAAAACTCACTCGGTGATAAGGAAATGGAATTCAGAGATTCCTCAAGACACACAGTCATTGAGTTGTAGACTGAGGGATCAGACTTAGTTCTTCAGATTCTGGTTCTTTGTACTTCAATATATCTATTTCATTTTCCCTTATCTCCCTCCACCAAGAAAAGCAATACTATGAAGGAGAAATATTGTTGCTATCCCTTTTTATAGATAAAGTCTCAAAAGATAGTATGTGATAGAAGTGGGAATTAAATCCGGGCATACTGCCTAAAAATCTTGTGTTCTTTTTATCTATAATGTATATTCTACAGCATATAGTTGTATTACTATTTGTGATGTAAAAAAGATCTAAAAATCTAAAGGCAGCAGTTGGGGACAGTGGATCATGAGGTGAAAGAATGAAATCCAAGAAGACATGGGGCCCAGGCTATCTTCCCCATCAGGCACTGAGCATCCCAGACTCCAGCCCAGTTAGCACCGAGGTGGAGGGAGGGGTAGGCAAAGAAGATGAATTCGAGCTATTAGGGGGACTAACATGATGTGTGGAGAAATTTTATTTCTTACTATTTTGACATCACCTTTCTTCTTTCCTAATTAGTTAGTGAGATCCTCAGAAGTCACAAAACTGTGTATTTTGTCATTGTATTTCACACATATCATAAAAATTACTAACAGTTACTAAGACAGTTTTAGGCTCTTCATATTTACAAGCTCGTTTAATCTTTGGAACAATCCTGTATGATAGGCATTATTATCCTCCCTCTCCTGTTTATAAAAGATGAGAAAACAAGGCCCATAAGGTTAAGTAGTTCGCTTTATATTAACTGGAGTAGTGGCAGAAAAAGAATTCAAAAAAGGGAGAAAAGAAAGGGAAAGAAGGAGAACAGAAAGAAGAAATGGAGTGAAATATGGAGAGAGGAAGAAAGTAAGGAAGGAAAAAGGAAGAAGAAAGGAAGGGAGTAGGTGATGTCAGTCTTAGGCTAATGCCCACACAGGAGCAAAGGTCAAAGCAGGTTCCTGTCTGTTATGTGCCTCTAGAGTGATCAAGGTAAGAGGTTTTCGGAACCTCCTGAACATTGGAGTGCTTGTTAGTATGACTTTCTTATCACTCATCCTCATGCTTTATAAATCCATACTGGAAAGGAATGAAGTGTCTTGTCTAAAGACAGAAAGTATTCTTATTTGCTTTACCTGAAAGCTTGGAAGTATGTGGTGTCAATTTCAGGTCTGTGTATGTTAATTAGAAGCATTAAACAACACAGTTCATGCTTGGGAACGTTTGCTTCCCTTCAGTTTAACCTTATCCCCTCTTCCAGGTCCTCTGTCATTCTGAGATCTCCACTAGGTTTGTGTTTAGCACCACAGCCAGAGTATTGGGTCTGGAATCAGACATTTTTGGATGATAATCAGCTTCCACCTCTAATTAGCTGTGTGATCACTTGGCAGGTCACAACTTTGCTGTGAACTAACTTACATTACCCATAAGCTAGAGTTGTAATAAAGATAAACTAAAATGCACGAAAAAGCATTTTGTTCACAGAAAAACATTTACAAATTTAAGGCATTATCTCCTGTCTCCTAGAAATATGTACCTGTTTCTGAAGAATTCACATCTCTTCCATTTATTTTATTTTATATTTAGGATCTTCTTACTTTGCTCCCAATTATTTCTAAAAGGCATATATGCATGTAAGTGTCTTGTAGATAGTATTTGAAAGCAAGCAGTTTCCTTCCTGGATGTGTCTAATACATATTTTTGATGGACCCTTCTTATCTTTTATTTACTAATAGAAATCTTCAAAAATGAAAAACATCAAAAATAACAAGATGTGATGGAAGCCATTTGGGCAGTGAACATAAATATTGTGATGGAAAAAGAAGTCTAGCCTTCTAGCTGATAAACGACTATTCCCCAACGGACTCCAGGAGAAGCTCCACTGGCCACTGCAAAGGAGAAAACAATCTCAAAAGTTTTAACTATAAAAATCAAGAAGCCTATGATATAGAATTCACATTGTCCGTTCTGTTGTGCCAAAATCTGTATTGTTTTATTGCTGGTCAAGACACGTTTATTTAATATGCACATTTTTGTGTCTCTTATTTCTGCTACCAACAACTAAAGAATTGAAAATAATTTTATACTTCAATTTCTTCACTAAGCCAGTTTAAAATAGAATGAAAGCTCATGAAATATTTTTGCTTATTTCTTTGGCCATTTTTCTAGTGTTATTACCATTCCTGTTTAGACTAACATAAAGATAAATGATTATATTTGATAGTGATTTAAAATACCCAGGTTGCTTATCTGATTCCCTGGGAACTGTGGAAATGAGGTATTTTTTCTTCTTCTTCTTCTTCACATTTTCTGTTTACTTTGTAAGCACACTACAAATAAGTGTGTTCAAATGTCAATAGCCAAAGACTTTGTGAGTCATAGAAATTTTCCATACCTTCTTCCTGTAGTTCCTAAAAACTAGGGTTCATGAATGAGATATGAGATATTACCAAAGTGCTGATACTGTGCCTTATTATTTTTTATGTACTATATGCTAGATAATCTTTAGATGAAAGTTTCTTAGAATTGTAGGAAAAACAATTAGTTAATCATAATATTTTTGGAAAGAAAAAGGCAATATAATTGTAATGAGATGCAATAAATTTGGTTGATTAGAAGCCAGAGTGATTCTTAAATAGTGTATATTAGAATAACACATAGTTGTATATTCTGTAAAAATTACTTTAAGGGCAATCACATTTTGAAAGTTTATCTTGTTATGTATTAAAACCACAAACGCAATGATTCTTTGCTTCTGACAAAGAGGCAGAGAATTTATCTGGTTAAACTTACATAGACATTTAATGGTAAACCTTAGACTTTGATCATAGGTCAGACTCTATGAAAACTGACTTTGATCTCAAAATTATTTTATATTATATGGAGAACTCATTAGATTATATCATACCAAGAAGTTCCTGGAGATAATAAATCATGAGAAATTTATTCCACTGAAAAAATTTATAGTTAGTAATCTTTCATGCAGTGTTTATATTCTGATTTAGCTTACTTCCCCTTATCTTTTTTTCTTTTTAAGTTACAATGACTCTTGATTTCCAGTGTCCTAAAGATTGTTTAGTGATTTGATTAGAGTAATATCATTTGTTATCTATAATTTCTGAAATTTTACAGGATGGTTTAACTTTTTTATTTATGAAGTTGGGCCAATAAGAACAAGGAAATTTCAAAGTTTATGTCTCCATATTTGATTTTCAAAGACCACAGAAAATCCTGACTGAACCCCACAACCTTGGAAAACTATACCATTAAGTGTTTTTAGACTCACAGAATTTATTTTTTTCAAATAATTGTGAATAGTTGGTATTTTAAATTTTGTGTATGAAAGTAATTAAATTTATATTTTTTATTATTTGGTGCATTATAATCATACATCTTTGTAAGGTACAAGATAATAAAGGCATATATGCACACATTTCTCATTAAATGAGAAATTTATACTTTTAGTAAGCACAATTCTTTGATTAGAAAATCAAGAGAATATATATGTAAATAAATATATATTAAGCATACTATTTTGGTTGGAAATCATTGAGGGCTATTTGTTGGAAATCATATACAATATGTAACTAATATGACTCCTTTTACAGACTGGTTTTTAAATGTCTTGCTATTAAAGATTTAATAAACTATATCTCCTTTGGAAGACTTTGGGAAGTTGAAAATAAGTTCTCTAATTTTCATTTATACTCTCTGATGTGTTTAAATATAAAATAAGTCACTCCCTGTACAAGTCAAAATATTTCTTAATTAGAATTAAAATGAAATTTTCACTACTAAAGAGAAAGTTGCATGTATTAAGGAAGCCAGAAGGAGAGAAATCATTTTATCCTGCCCTCCTCCTCCCGTGGACCCACAGTGTTAGGCCAAATAACAATGGTCAAATTTTGCAACATGACCAGACCACATAGATAGGTGCCAAGACTATCAATTAACAATGCTATTAATGAATATTGCTGCCTTCTCCATAATAGGATCATTGAAGCAATTTTGGGAATAGAGGTGGAAAAGAAGTGAGATATGGAGAAAGAAAAATGTAATTCTTTAAGATGGGCTAGCTAAACTTTTATAACCAGAACTTTACTACAAAACTCTTCTAACATCAAAGTCAACAGTCAATATGACTTCCAGGTATTTATCCAAAGGTTTATGATCCAAGTTACTTCTGAGGGGAACTTGTAGGAAGGAAGAGGCAGAATTGGGATTTAGGTATATCTTGGTAGGCTGGAGTACTAAAAACAGAATTCAACAGCATGAAAGAATTCTTTTGATTTTACTATAAAACACATCCAAAATCTTACCACTTTTTACTGCTTCCACTCTGCTGTGGTCCAGGCATCAAACTTCTCTTTCAGGTTATTACAGGAACTCTGAAAACATTCTTCCTGTTTTCACCTCTGCTACTTATCAATCTATTCCTATTGCAGTAGCTAGAAAAATCTAATCAAAACATGTGCAGCACAGGCCATAGTCGCTCCACACCTCACTCTGTAGATGTCAGAATTGCTATGATGATCTGCGTTGCCCTACATTGTCTATTCCTGTCACCTCTGGCCTCTTTTCTCTGATGCTCTTTCTTCTCTCACTTTGGGCAAGAAGCACTGGCATTCCTGTTGTTAGTCCTCCATGCTGGGACCCGTCATGGCTCAAGACCTTTGCATTTGTGGCTTTCCTCACCTGGAATGCTTTTCACTCATTTCCTTCAGGTTTTATATACATGTTACCTTCTTAGTGCACTCTGCCCAGACTACCCTTTCACAAATTGTAACTCCAGCTCCTTCAGGTGCTTCCCATCTCCTTCCCTGTTTTTGTTTTCTCCATAATTGATTCCATATACTCTACTATACTGTGTATTTTATATGTCCAGTTTATTTTCTGCTTCCTTTACACTGGAGTAAAGGCCCCATAAAGACACTGCTTGGTGTGTACAATGTACCTAGGCACTTAAAACAGTATCTTCCATGCATTTGGTACCCAATATATGTTTGCTGAATAAATTGATGAAATTTAAAAATATGAGAGGTCAGACCAGACTGCCTAGGCCTAAATTCTAACTCTTCTGATCATAGATTTTCTTAGATAAGTTTGCCAGCATTGTTCTGCTTAAAATTCATATATATATGTATATATATATATACATATATATGAATCATATGTATATATGTATACATATATATACAGGAGTTAAAATAGAATCTACATTATAGGTTTGTTGTTGTGGAACTGTTATGAATAAATACATGTAAAATGCTTAGACTTTTGCCTTCCAAGGATTAAGTCCTTATTAAATTTATCTATTATAATTTAATGAAATGTATATTATATATTGCCCCTAAATTATAGATTATGGAAATTACAAATCATAATATGTGTGTTTCCTCTAAATTATATATCAGATGTTAAGACAGACTCTTTATTCTTGGAAACTTGCATCTTTATTGGGATTTTCTCCCCACTTCCACTCAGATGTCATAACAAATACCTATCTAGTCTTTGTTGTCTTACTCATGTTCCCTAGAAGTAGAGGCAAAGGTGGAGGTTTTTCTTCATTGTTTATTGGAAGAATGTTCTTAGGGAAAATTTGTATGAAAGTGAAAGGAAATAGGCAGGACAGGAGAGCTATTTAAGCAAATGCTTGGTTTCATGAGAAACTCAACCTTGTCTTTCCAGACTTATCCCAGCAGCATGGTACCCTGCAGCATGACTGTGCTGGCCCCTCAGCAGAGCCTTTGAGCAGATGTTTTGCTTCCAGAAGGGTAGCAGCTTCCAGATGATATGATGTCCAACAGGACAAATGGATCCCCTGAATATACTTAATGCTGTGTTTTCCTTGTAATAATAGTTTCACTTCATCTGATGTAATATTATGCAGGATCTAGTATTGGGAGCACAGAAATTCAATGAGCCTTCAAAAGCTGCACTAGCTGAGGAACTGGGTAGGGAAAATAAGCTCATTCCTGGAATATGTGTCAATTTACAATTAGACTTTTTGGTGATGGAAAGAGTCCAATCTAATAAAATTACAACAACCAAATGTCCAGTTGTCCTCTTCTACATATGGGTCTTATCAGGGAGAAAGTGCTAAGTACAGGGTCTTTGTTACAGGCAATTTGAACAGTCAACAGTAGCAGTAGATAGATCAGCCTTTGGGAGAAAGAGTTCATGCTGCTGATCCATAAATTACTTTAATATCTACTGCTGCCATTGTTCCACTCATAAGTCCTTTTAACAGTTCTTGATTGACTAAGGTCAGAAGCTGGCTGATATCTATAGATTGGGTATTCTTGTTTAATTGATTGCATAGTACATCTTCTGCAGTAGATGCTCTTTTATACACATTAATGGGTGACCCAAAATTTATACTTTCTGCTCACTCTCAGAAATATAGTTACATCTTTTTCAGATATCTTTATCCTTCATCTTCTAATTTATGTCTTTCCAGTTGTCCCATTAATCAGATAAGCCATTTGTTATTGAAGCCAATTGCTGAAGAGTTTACATATTCATATTACATGATCTTTTTTTCTGGGCACAAATTGGGCAATTGGATTTATTTCCTGGACCTCTATCCACTTGAAGGATTTCCCTACTAGTGACTTTTAGTCTCACTCCTGAGGGTGTCTCTAGTGCAACAGTAATTCATCTGGGGATTCTATTACTATACCGAGTTGACTCATCCATGAACCAATCTAGTTTAGAGACAACCTCACTGTGATCTCTGTAAGTGTGAGCTGAGTAAAATGTGTGGGCACAAGAATGGTTGGAGAATTAAGGGTCTGGGTCAGTTTTTTACATAGCTCCCCTGTATCATCAGGACCCTATTAACCCAACCCAGATGTGACACTTCTTTCTGAATCTGGAATTGCCAGATCTTGTGAATTTGTATGTCTGACATTAGCCATGAGGGTAGCTGCAGCCTTAAGATAATTCATTGTTCTATTGTCATTTATTTAATCTCTGCCAGAGCCTGGTAGTAATGGACAGCTGCTTTCCAAATGGGGCATAATTGTGTGATAAAATGTAATGACAATGTTCCAGGGACACATAGTAATTCTTCTACTAAGGCTTACTAGAGATTTCAAACACTGCCCTTTTCTACCACAGATAGTTCTAGTACCATGAGATCATCAAGGTCCTATAGTAAAACTGCAAGTCAGCTTAAACCAGAGTCCTGACCAGCTACATTATCCTTTTTGTTCTGGACCCCTTAAAAAGCTGTCATTCATTTACATCATTTCATACATGATGCAGGACTGTGTACTCAAGTTTGTATGTATTACCTCTAGAACTCAAATGGGGCTAATATGTGCTTCCGGTCTTTCTTAGTGGAAATAGGAGTAGGATGGGACCTAGGGTCTGAATGTCAGTGTACTCTCAAAGTTCTTATGTTCAATCCTAATACCCACTATGATATTATTAAAAGGTGGGGTCTTTGGGAATTGGAAATCATGAGGGCTCCACTCTCACAAATGGTACAAGTGTCTGTATATATAAAGTTTAAGGGAGCAGCCCACCCCTTTTTGCCATGTAAGGACAAAGCAAGAGATGCCATCTTTGAGCAGAGCAAGCTTTCACCAGACCCTAATCTATAGGAGCTTTGATGTTAGTCTTCCCTGCCTCTAGAACTGTAATTTATAGTAATGAATTTCTATTGTTTATAAATTACCTAACCTAAGGTATTTGTTATAGCTTCCCAGAAATAACTAAGACAATGTGATAACATGCCCTTTCTCTTACAGGAAATATTCTGGCATCCCCAGTTTATTGGAACCCTAAAATTTTTATCCCAATAGCAACATCTTGAATCTTTATTAAAGTTTATCTGAAGTCCCTGGATTGTATATGTCTTACCAGAGAATCTGAATTTCTTTATGTTATGTCAAAATAACATAATAGTTCCTATATAGTGGACCAATATGATGTTCCCAGGTAATTTTAGTGCCTTGAACTCTATGGTGGCAGAAATTCAGGGAGTCAGCACTGCCCCAGGGTGAAACTGAAACAGGAATTGTTTTTTATTCTCTTCATAGACAATAAAAATAATGTAATTGTCAGATTTGAGATCTAGAGATCATATGGTATACAAAAGAAACTTTGTAAATCTAGTCCAGGAAAAATGTAGTGGCTGTCTTTAGGGCTACTGTATGGCTATGTCCACTATCAGCTACCACCCAATATGAAATTTTTGTCAGGACCAAGCTGCTAGATTTAATAGGAATATAACAGAGAACATTATTTCTGCAGTTCTTTATAACTTTGAGGGTAGTGTTGATTTATGCCAATACAACTAGAAAATGATATCCAAATAAGTCATATTATAGTGAAATTGGAGAACGCATGTACAAAAATAAGACTGGGCATCAGTCAAATGAACAATAGGCCTTTCTAAATTCAAAAGCTGGAAGATAGGGTGCTGACAGAAACCTCTCTAATAAGAACAGTGAATATAATTTTCAAAAATGACATACAGATAATCAAAAATAGAAAGTTTGCACTTAGCTGAATTCTTAGTACAAGAATATGTAAAAAAAGCCGGGCATGGTGGCGCACGCTTGTAATCCCAGCATTCGGGAGGCTGAGACCGGAGGATCCGGGTTCACGGCCAGCCTCAGCTACCTACTGAGGCACTCTGCAATTTAGTGAGACTCAGTTTCAAAATAAAGAATAAAAAATAGGGCTGGGGGCATAGCTCGGAGGTAAAATGCCCCTGAGTTCAATCCCCAGTACGGCAAAAAAAAAAAAAGAAAAAGATTATGTAAAAGATTTACTATAAGAAAGAAATAAGAAATAAATTCAGAAAAAGATTTGAGAATCAAGAAGAAATGGTATATTAAAAGAGAAATCACAGAAGGAGAGAAAATATTTGCCTTACAGATGTCCAACCAAAGAATTCGATATGGATTATACAAGGAAAAATTCCTATAAATAAGTAAAATGCCAACAAATTTGAAGAAAGGATGGAGTATTTATGCAGGCACTTCATAAACAAAGCTACAAAATAATGATGATAAACGTGAAAATATACTCAAAATCACAAGCAGTGTTTACAAAGATGAAAATTAAAACCACAATGAGATATCTCATTAAAATCTTAGCAGATGGTTAATTTTTTTCTTAAAAAAAGTGACAAAAATAAGTTTTGAAGAGAGTGTGGAGCAACCCAAACTCTCACATATTACTGGTGGGAGTTTAAACTGATAACATCTACTATGAAAAACTGTTTGATAGTATCTTCTAAAGCTAAACACACTTCTACTTCATGACCCAGAATTTCCACTCTTGGTGTAAATCTGACAAAATTCCTAACTAGAAACAAGTATGTCCATGAGAAGTTGAATAGACAAATAAGATGTACTGTAATCATACAATGGAAAATGATACAGTTTATTCTTCTTCACTGAAGTTATGTGGCAACATACATACATTTAGATTTATTGAGCTGTCTACTTCAGAATCGTTCCCTTCACTGTGTATATATGATAAAACCAAGGAATGATAAGAACAAACACTAGAATAATACTTACCCCCGGAAAAAAGGTTCAAAAGAGATTTGGGAGCCTAAGGGATCTAAAATGCATTGGAAGTTTTAAATTATATATATATATGTACATATATTTTACAAATATTATATTTGTATTATACATATATATTGAATATATGAAGTATTTAAAAATAAGCAGAAGAATATTATGACACAAGGAAAGCATTGCTTTTGATCTGGTCAAAATTGGGGTCAGATTTTCAGTGAACTTCTTCAAAATATATAAAATATGTATTAGAATCCTCTGTATGCACCTTATTTGGTCATATGTAATATTTCCTGGTATATACTTTTGCTCAGCTGTCTTGCTGGGATACATTTTTCTATAAGAATGATCTCAGAAATATTTGCTTATATTTATCCCACTTGCTAATATAAGATGAGAAATACATTTTCTTTAGTATATTCCTTAAAATGCCTGAAATCCTTTTGTTGAATAAATGCTTTTCATGTTATATGTCAAATTCTTATCTTTTTCAGTATTCAAAAGTAGAAGCTAAACTCTCCAGTCTGTATTGTCAAAGCACTTAAAGTATTCAATGCACATCATATTTATACTCCTTTAGATATAACCCTTATTTATTTGTTCTTTTTGCATTCTGAGTAATCTGCAAGCTAGGGTTGAATATTTCCAATGCATGAAAAGATACATGAAGAGTAATATTTCTAAGTTAAAGCTTAATAGTGAAATACTAGCAAAAATGTTTATAAGTGCTTACATCTTTGATTAGACTAATAGTATACTGTTGAAGGAGGCCTGGTATAATATTTTCTTCCTTACATTACATGAAAATTATTAACTTTGCATAGATAGCTCTTATAATTTAATAGTATTAAAATGTAAAAGGTATCCACATACATTTCTGGCTTAGATTTTAAAATTTTTTAGTGAAAATTAGTTTATCAGAGTTTGTGACAAATAGGAGTTTCTTATGAAAGTGGGAATTAGATCATATATTCCAATATGCGGTCTATTGCGCCTAAATGTTCAATATAGATGCAGTTAAAAAGGTTATTAATCTAAGATGGGTTGAATCCCCTGATGTAGAATACGGTTAACTGTATTTACAATAAAATTACATCCCATTCTCTCAAGAAAATATTAGAGAGATCAAATTTTTGACCTGAGTTTATGAAGTGATAAAAAGAACTTGGTAGACAGGTCCAATCAAAGCCCTTCTAATATTCTAAGCCATGGGAATTAAAGATAAATTTCAAATTAATCTATAAATCAGGAACTGTTGAAATTGAGCATAAATGAAACTGTTGTATTTTCAAACTCCCTATAGATACTAATACTGAGAATATAAAAATAAATTAATTAGAAATTCTGGGAAATAGGGGGAATTCTTTAAATCATAGGTTTTCCTCATTTTTTTATTCATTTCCCTCAGCTTTATTTTTTGTCTGTTAATGTAATTTATTTTTTATATTTATTGGTGCATTATAGTCTCATATGATAATGCAGTTCCTAGTGATGGCGACATACATGCACACAACACTTGGTGAGCTTTCCCCCTCTTCTCTCTCCACTTCCTCATACAGGGTACTGAGATTGATGTTGGTATTCTCATATGTGTACAAAATGTTGATGGAATTGTTTCCGTTATTGATCTTCACTTTCCCCACCCCCTTTCCCCTAGACCACCTTCCTGGCTCCACTAGGATTTCTCTTCTATAGTCTGAAGTTTCTCTTGTATTCTGATTACTCCCTAGCTTCCACATATGAGAGAAAACATATGACGCTTCACTTTCTGTGACTGGCTAATCTTAACACAATGTTCTTCAGGTCCACCCATTTTCCTGCAAATGAAATCACTTTGTTCTTTTTTATTGGTGAGTAGAATTCCATTGTGTGTATAGCCTATAATTTTGTAATCCAGTCATCTGTTGATGAACACCTAGATTGGTTCCATAATTTGACTATTGTGAAGCTATAAACATGGATGAATATGCTGTGTATAAGGTAGCATTGTTATACATAAATACTTTGAAGCAATGACCACAGTCAGACTAAGTCACATACTTACTGCTTCATGTGGCTGCACATGCATGAGCATGTATGTGTGTGTGTGTGAGTGTGTGTGTGTGTGTGTGTGTGGTGAAAACACTCAGGACCTACTCTCTTAGCAAATCTTATGTATACAATATATTATCATGAACTGTAGTCATCGTGCTATACATTAGATCTTCAGGACTTATAACTGAAATGTTATACCCTCTCTTATGATCAGATATAGAATGTTCTCTATAGAGCTCAGGGTTTATATAGTTAAGTCATGAGGGTTGCAATCTCATTGGTAGATGAATGCATTATAACGGATGATAATCCATGCTAGTGGGATGTAGCTGAAGAGTGTGGGTCCCTGAGATGTGGCCTTAGAAATTGTGCTTTTGTCTTTGGATCTCCTTGCTTGTTTGTGCGCTCTCTCTCTCTCTCTCTCTCTCTCTCTCTCTCTCTCTCTCTCTCTCATCTTTCTCCCTCTCTACTTCTGGCCTGCATGATGCAAAAGCAGAGCTTTGAGAACTCTCTCCACTTTCTGTCACCATGTCCTGAGCTTCATACTCTGCCTCACATGGACTGAACCCAGAATCTCCAGAGAATCATCAGCAAAGAAATCTTCCTTCCTCTAAGTCATGTGGTCAGTAGTTTGGATTATAGCAGTGAGAATGTTGACTGCGAGACACCCTTTGATCAAAATCCCCCTATTTTTCCCACTATTTAGTAAACACCTTTCTACTCTTTGTTTCTGTGAGTTCAACTTTAGATTCCACATATGAATGAGATTATTCAGTGTTTGTCTTTTTATACATGCTTCATTTCACATAGAGTAGTGTCTTCTAATTCCATCCATATGCTCACAACTGGTAAGATTTTTACATTTAAGGCTTAATAATATTTCCGTGTGTGTGTGTGTGTGTGTGTGTGTATTTCTGTGTGTACTGGGGGATTCTTTATCAGTTCCTTTGTCTACAGACATTTGGTCATTATAAATAGTGCTGCAATGAGCACAGAAGTGCACATATCTCTTTATGATGCTGATTTCAAATTTTTGGATTAATACACAGAAATTGGATTATAAGATACAATGTCCCATCTTTTATTTTATGGAACACTTATTTTGAATATTCTAGAAATGCAAAGAAAGTAGAAATAATAGATTTATACTCAACTTTGATTTGTCTTTTTCATATTTTTAGATGTATTATCTGTGAGATTTATTTCTGTGAATTCTTAGACTGTACAATTTTCTCTTTAAAGTTTTGACTAATTTTCCAGATGGCAATGATAAATTAAGAACTATAAAAACAATAGTCACAATACTTATAAAACTATCTTGCACATGATTTTTAAAACTATACAATTTGAGAACACACAAGGGAAGAAAAGTTTCAAAATTTATAACTTAGTATAGACTTTTTCCCCCCTTTTTATGGATCTGACTAGGAGGTATTATACTTTGAATATGAAATATTATCCCAAAACTTATGGGTTGAGTGTGTAATACTAAAGGTAACAATGCTCTTTTGGGAAGTGGTTGAATCATAAAGCTATCAATTGTTAATCTTATCAATTAAGTAAATACTGATGGGTTTATGGCTGAATGGATTATTGTGAATTGGCAAAAATGTAGGAATTGTATGAAGTAGGTTACTCAGAGCATGCCATTAAAGGATAATGCTCATATCTGACCCCTTTCTCTGTCTCTTTCTCTCTCTGATTCCTGGCCATCATGAGGTGAGCTGTTTTGATTTGTCATGCCCTTCTACTATTATGTTCTGACTCACTTCAGTTCCAAAGCAATGGAGCTGTCCATGGACTGAAACTATGAGCCAAAAATATATATTTTTTCTTCTATAGGTTGTTTTTCTCAGATATTTGGTTATAGTGACCCAATAAATCTGAATAACACAGAAAATTGGAACCGGGATGTCAGGTTGTTGTTGTGAATATGCCTGACCAGAGTGTTCAGAAGGCTTTAGAATTAGTGGGTAGAATACAAAAAAAGTTTGAAGACTCAGGCTAAAGAACATTACTATATTGTACAAAGAGCTAATGGACAATTGTGTAAACTAAGAAGACCAGAATGTTGAAAAGATTATGGACAGAAAAGTGTGGGCTTGTAAAGTTTTGCACAAGAATAGGAACTCCGTTGACAATCAGACTAGAGACCATTCATGTTACGTCCGGCAAATAACTGGTCTATATTTTGTCCATGCCCTGAGACTTTGTGTGAAGCTAAATTTAGAGGTGACAGACTAATTAATCTGATAAATTTAGAGGTGACAGACTAATTAATCTGATAAAGAAAATCGCAAGACAGCATAACATCTATATATTGCATGTAGCTTTTAACTTTTTCTAGTGAAAATTGAGAGCAAAAAGTAAAGCAGAAACATTTTTAAAACTTGCAATTTAGCCATAAAGTTCATATAAAATTGGAGCCAAGAAAAATGTGTTTGCTGAAGAGATTAGCACCATTAATGAGAAGGCTAATACTTTGTACCAAGACAATAGGGAAGATGCCTTGAAGATACCACAGAAATCAGAAAGACCCCACCCATTGCAAGTTTAATAGTGTAAAAGTGAAAGACTTTGCTTTGAGAAGAGAATTCTGGCATGACTTGCTTCCACGGGGCCAACTACAAAGTTGTTTCTCCAGCATTTCTTTCACTGGGTTTAGCCATCCAGACACTGGCATGCCTCTGTAGCTATGGTCCAGGGGCCTAAATACTATCCCTGTTGACAGTAGCATTTGCTATCATCCATGTGGTGCTGCTTTTACAGGCATAAAGAATGCCAAAGTTATGGGGTCATGGAGGCTTTCACCAAAATTACAAGGAAAAGCCTGGGAGTCCAGGCAGTATGTGTCAGGGTGAAAATCCCTGTGAGCAGCCCCTATAAGAGGGAGATGTGAAACTGTAAGAGTAAATCAAAAGCTGAAATGGAGACCCCAGGAAGTTAGAGCTGCCAGAAAATGTGAAATATCTGCTTAAGAAAGCTGCAGGCAGTGAACAGAGCAAATCCAAAAGAGGCCACGTAGGCTGCAACCAGCAAGTCCATGAGGTGGGGCTGCCTCAGCCTTTTGGTCACATTCATCACTCTGCACTGTGGGTGCTAAACATGGAGCCACAGGATTTAATATTTGCCCTGATGGGATTCTGATCCTGCTTTTGTCTCATTTCTCATTTCTCTTCTCCTATTCCAATCTTTTGAAATGTGAATCTTATTCTATGTCATTGTATGTTAAAGGTATATAAAACTTGCATTTTTATTTTTAGAGGGGCCTCACACCTGAGAGTTTGTCTTGAGACTCAAAAGAGATTTTGGATTAGACAATTGAGCAATGCTGGAACTATTAAGACTGTGGGGACTCTTGGAGATGGAATGAATACATTCTGTGTTAATAGAAGGATATAAGCCTTTGGTGGCCAGTAGCAGAATATTTTGCATTGGATATAAAATGTTCCCTCAAAGGCTCATGTGTTCTTGTGTGATCATCAATCACAAGACTCGTGGTTGATTCATAATGTAACAATGTTCAGAAAGTAGGTGAAATGGTTTGGATTTTGGGTGTTCCCCAGTCCTTGGATTCAGGCTTGGTTGTAATCTCAACAGTAGATAAATCCATCATAATAGATTTATCTTGGTGGTGGCCCAGGCTGGGAGGGTGTGGCTGAAGAAGGTGGGTCCCTAGGGCTATGGCCTGGGAGATTATATAAGGTGCCATCTCCCCCTGAGCTCTCTTTTGCTTCCAACCTCCATGATGTGAGAGCAAAGCCTGGTGCTCACCCTCTCTCTACTTCCCACTGTTACTATTCCCTGAGATCCACAGTCCCTGGACTTACATTGGCTGAACCCAG
>PVLC010024436.1:13955-24773 GCA_004027655.1 Graphiurus murinus | reverse complement strand
AGGCTGTTCTCAAACCTGCAATTCTCCAGTCTTAGCCTCTCAAGTACGAGGATAACAGGCATGCATCACCATGCCTGGCATTTTTTATTTTGAAACAGAATCTTGCAAAGTCACCGCACACTGGCCTGGAACCTAAAATCATCCTGGTCTCAGTTTCACAAGCACTGAGATTACAAGCATGTGCCACAACGTGCTGAGCTACATCACTTTGAATTTTTAGCCTTTTTTTTTTTTTAAACTTAATTTTATGTTTTTGTAATACTAGGGGTAGACTTAGGGGCCTTCTACCTCCAGGTTATACTCCCAGACTGATTTGATTTCTTATTTGGAAACAGGATCTCCTAGGCTGAAGAGTCTCACTACCTGCTGAGGCTGTCCTCGAACCTGTGCAACCTCCTGTCTCAGCCTCCCACGTACTGGGATTACAGGCTGCACCACCACACTCACCAAATTTTTAGCCTTATAAATTAGTATAAGGTGTAGCTCAGAGGTAGAATGCCCCTGGGTTCAATCCCCAGCACCATAAAAAGTAAAAACAATTATTAATACCCACTCAAAAAAAATGAATAAAACTTAAATTCCAAGTTTCAAGTTCTTATTTTTCTAACAAAAATATTAAGAAATGCACAGACTGAATTCTATTTTTGTGGTGATGGGGACTGAACCACTGAGCCATATCCTCAGCTAAGGGATTTTGTTTCAAAAGACTTCAGTTTAAGCTGGGTATGGTGGCGTACGCTTGTAATCCCAGTGGAAAGCTGAGACAGGAGGAGTGCAGGTTCATAGCCAGCCTCAGCAACTTAGTGAGGTCATCTGCAACTAAGTGAGACCCTGTTTCAAAATAAAAGAAGAAAATAGGGCTAGAGGTATAGCTAGGAAGTAGAATGTCTCCGGGTTCCATCCCCCAGACTTCAGTTTATATTTGAATTAAGGTATATTTAATTTCAACATGAGATTTAACCAGGCTTGGTAGAGCATGCCTGTAATCCAAGTACTTGGGAGGCTAAGACAGGAGGAGCACAGGTTCAAAGCCAGACTTAGCAATTTAGGCTGTCAGCAACTCAATGAGACCCTGTTTCCAAATAAAAAATAAAACAGGATTGGGGATAGAACACCCTGGGTTCCATCCCAGTACCACCAAAAATGAAACTGTAAAACAAAAACATGAAATTTATCAAATTAGTATGATTCATTTTGTTTTGGAGTTCACCATTTAATTTGGCTCAGGAACAGATGCCGCCAAGAACACTGGGGTCCCCCATTACCATGGTAAATACTGCTTCCATTAAATTTGCAAATATACTGGGCGCAGTGTAATCCCAGTAATTGGGAGGCTAAGAGGATCACAGATTCAAGGACATCCTCAGAAAGCAGTGAGACTCTTATCAACCTAGTGAGACCCTGTTTCAAAAGAAAAAGAAAAAATAGGGCTGGGGGGGACAGCTCGGAGGTAGAATGCCCCTGGGCTCAATCCCTTAATCCCCAGTAACACACACACACACACACACACACACACACACACACACACACACACAAAATCACAAGCAGGGTTTTTTTTGTGTGTAGTATCGGGGATTGAACCCAGGAGGACGTTCTACCTCCAAGCCATACCCATAGCCCCATTTTATTTTTTACTTTGAAATAGAGTCTAAGAGCTGGGCGTGGTGGCACACGCTTGTAATCCCAGCATTTGGGAGGCTGAGACTGGAGGATCCGAGTTCTCGGCCAGCCTCAGCTGCTTAGTCTTAGTGAGGCCCTCCACAATTTATTGAGACCCTGTTTCAAAATAAAGAATAAAAAAATAGAGCTGAGGCTGTAGCTCGGAGGTAGAATGCCCCCAGGTTCCATCCCCAATACTGCAAAAAAAAAAAAAGAGTCTAAGTAGCTAGCTAAAGCTGGCCTGGAACCTGCAATCCTCCTGTCCTAGCTTCCCAAGTATTGGGATTACAGGCATGGGCCACCGTGCCCCGCTAGGATTTTGTGTGTGTATGTGTGTGTGTGTGTGTGTGTGTGTGTGTTGGGGGGGAGGGTAAATCTAAGGATGTACTACTTCCAAATTACACCCACAGCCCTTTTTCTTTTTATTTTGAAACAGAGTCTAAGTTGCTGAGGCTGGCCTCAAACCAGTGATCCTATCTCAGCTTCCCAAGTACTGGAATTATAAGCATGGGCCACCACATCCACCTAAGATGTTAACAACTTTTGGGGGCCTGCTACCTAAGTAGCTTTCCAATCCTCCACTCACCACCAAGACTAAGGAATGCAGAAAGACCTGCATTCTATCAAAAAGGGAAAAAGTAGCTGTGTGTGGTATAATCCCAGTACTCAGGAAGCTGAGACTAGGTTCCAGGCCAGACTCAGCAACTTAGTAAAAGCCTGTCTCAAAATAAAAAATAAAACAGTGCTGGGGATGTAGCTTGGAGGTAGAACATTCTTGGGTCCAATCCCCAATACCATTAAAAAAAAAAAGGGGGGGGGGAGGATTACACTATTTTTTAAATCACTGTGTTTTAATTTGATCAATTTCCACCTCATTTAAGACTAGATTAGCCGGGCGTGGTGGCGCACGCTTGTAATCCCAGCATTCGGGAGGCTGAGACCAGAGGATCCGGGTTCGAGGCCAGCCTCAGCTACCTAGTGAGGCACTCCGCAATTTAGTGAGACTCAGTTTCAAAATAAAGAATAAAAAATAGGGCTGGGGGTATAGCTCGAAGGTAGAATGCCCCTGCGTTCAACCCCCAGTACCACACACACACAAAAAAAAGACTAGATTAGGTTAAAGAAAGAAAAGGCATGACAGATTAGAAGCAGATGCAAAGAAAACAGGAGTAAAGCCAATGCTTCCTACAGCAAGAGTCACACGGTTTTCCCAAACAATGCTTATAGAACTTAATGCCTCTTCTTGTACTTGCTAAGATGGAGGTTTCCAACCTAGAATCCTCAAAATAATAATGAGCCAGTAGTGGTAATGCAGACCTTTAATCCCAGTACTTGGGAGACTGAGACTTGAGTATCACAGGTTCAAGGTCAACCTAGGCAATTTAAGGACTCCCAGTTTCAAAATAAAAAATAAAAAGAACTGGGTGTAACTCAGAGGTAGAGTGCCCCTAGGTTCAATCCCCAGTAGCAAAAAACAAACAAACAAAACACAAGCAATAATGAAACTTACTGAGCTGTTTTCAGCAATTTGAAAAGTATAAAGGCAGCTGTAACCTTACATAAGATAGTCTACCAGGCTAACAAAACAACAGATTTGTTTCTAGCTAGAATATTAAATACTGATAGTACTGATTTTTATCACAGACTTGACATCAAGATATGATTAGCACTTACATATCTTTGATAACCAGGAAATCAAATTAGCTACACCTAGCCCTATTTTATTCTTTATTTTGAAACAGGGTCTCACTAAGTTGTGGAGGTCCTCACTAAACAGCTGAGGCTGGCTGCAAACCTACAATACTACTGTCTCAGTTTCACAAGTACTGGGATTACAAGCATGTGCCACCACACCTGGCTTTCACTTTTTGTCTCCCATTTTTATTTATTTCCCTTTTTTCCCCCTTATCTTTATCATTTTGTTGTTGTTTTCTTGAGCCAATGAAGTCCAGTTAAATAGGATAGAATTATGGTATTTGCATTCCTTGTGACTCCCTCAAATTGATAGACTTAAGGGAGACACTTTTACCCCATTTACTTTTTTTTTCAAATTAGACTTTCAGGTATGACCTCTCCTTCCTTCCTTCTTTCTTTTTTCAGTGCTAGGGATTTTGAATCCAGGAGTGCTTTATGCTGAGGTACATCACCAGCTTTCTTTTTTTAAATTTAAAAACAGAGTGTTGCAGCCAGGCGCGGTAGCGCATGCTTATAGTACTTGAGAGGCGAAGACAGGAGGATCGCAGGTTCAGCCTCAGCAAGTAGGAGACTCATCAACCTAGCAATACCCTGTTTCCAATTCAAAAAAAAAAAAAAAGGTCTGGGGTATAGCCCAGAGGTAAAAGGCCACTGGGTTCAATCCCCAAAACTGCAAAACAAAACAACAACAACAACAAGAAATAGAGTCTTGCTAAGTTGCTGGGGCGGACCTCAAACCTTCAATCTTCCTGTCTCATTCCAGCCTCGTAAGTACTGGAAATACAGGCATCTGCCACTGTGCCCAGCCCCAGCCTTTTTATTTTGAGACCGAGTCTCACTAAGTTGCCCAAACTAGCTATCCTCCTGCCTCACACCCCCAGAGTAGCTGGGATTACAGGCATGTGCCACCTCACCAGGGTTAATTCCAGCAGAAACTGTTTAAAACCGGAAATATAAAAAAAAAAAAAAAAAGAGAGGAAGGGTACAACCTTTCCGATCACCCTTCTTTCTTCTGGTTGCAACAAACAAGAATATGATAGCTAAAGCTCAAGCAGCTATTATGGACTGGCTATACTGGCAGTAGACTACCTCAGGACTTCCCTTAGGTGTGAGAGAAATAAACTCAAGTTTTTGACATATTTCTTTGTTGCTGTTGCTTTTTCTGTTGTGTTTTTCTTTTTACAGTGATCACGTATTACTTCGAAAATTAGATTAAAAATTAGATTTAAAGCCAGGAGTGGTGGCACATGCTTGTAATCTCAGTACTTAGCAGGCTGAAACAGGAGGATTGCAGATTTGAGGACAGCCTTAGCAAGTAGTAAGACTATCAATCTAGCCAGACCCTGTTTCAAAAATAAAAATAAAATAGGGCTGGGGGTGCAGCGCAGAGGTAGAATCCCCTGAGTTCAATCTCCAGTGCCAAAAAAAAAAAAAAAAAAAAAAGTGAGATTTAAGCTGAGTGTGGTGGTAAATGTCTGTAATCATAGCTACTGGGAAGCTAAGCATCACAGGTTGAAGACCAGCTCTGGGCAATTTAGTTAGACTGTTTCAAAATAAAAAAAGGACTCAATGGTAGACTGTTTGCCTAGTATGTATACATAAGGCCCTGGGTTCAATCCTCAGTACCTCCGGGGGGTACAAAATTGGATTTAAAAGCTAAAAAATGCTAGAAAGTAGGATAATCAGTAGGGTATCAAATTCTTTAAGTATGGCAAGATAGTGATATTCAAAGCAATGATGCAAAAATAAGGGTAGGGGCTAATGCAGAGAAAAGTAAGATGATGATGATAGTTCTCAACTTTGCCCAACAGAAGAGTAACTCCATGCAACTGGACCTAATCTACATGGACTGTCTGAAAAAAGGAAGACCTATGCCAGGATTCTCTTCTTTTTTATTTTTTCTCCTCCAAGGGCAATTTATCTCTGAGCTACACCTTCAGCCCTATTTTACTTTTTATTTCAATACAGGGTCTCACCAAGTTGTGGAGGGCCTAAGTTGATGAGGCTGGCCATGAACCTGAGATCCTCCTGTCTCAGGCTCCCAAGTACTGGGCTTACAAGTATGTACCACTATGCCTGGCTCAGGATTCCCTTCTTAAATATCTAGGTGCCAAGAAGAACAAAATACTTCTCCTAGAGAGAGGACAATCTGCTGGGGAACTTGGAGACTTCCAAGAACTGTATTTCTGATCTTAAGCAATTTTTGCTGTAATTAAGAAAAAAGAAGCCGGGCGTGGTGGCGCACGCTTGTAATCCCAGCATTTGGGAGGTTGAGACTGGAGGATCTGGGTTCACGGCCAGCCTTAGCTACCGAGTGAGGCACTCCGCAACTTAGTGAGACCCTGTTTCAAAATAAAGAATAAAAAATAGGGCTGGGGTTGTAGCTCGGAGGTAGAACACCCCTGAGTTCAATCCCTAGTACTGCAAAAAAAAAAAAAAAGAAAAGGGCATACCTGGAAGTCTAATTTGAAAAAAAAAGAATAAATGATGTAAAACTGTCTGCCTTACATAAGACCCTCAATTTCAGGGGCAGGGGAGTATATCTATCCTAACTCTATCCCATATAACTGGACTTTACCGCCACAAGTTTAGGTTAGCTTATGGTTTCACATTAGTTATGATCATGCTTTGTTTTGATGATAAACCTGTTTCACTTATGTTATTATTATTATTTTGTGTGTGTATGTGTGTGTGATACTGGGGATTGAACCCAAAGGCATTCTACTTTTGAGTTAAACCCCCAGCATGATTTTATTTCAGGGTCTTGCTAGGTTGATGAAATTCTCACTATTTGCTGAGGCTGTCCTCTTGTCTCAGTCTCCTAAGTACTAAAATTACAGGCATGTGGCACCATGCTCAGCTTGTTATTTTTTTTTTTCCTTGCCAGGGATTTCATTAGAATTGATGCTGAGTCAGGTGTCACAGTGCATGCCTGTAGTCTCAGCTACTTGGAGGCTGATGCAGGAGGACGTATACGACCCTGTCTCAAAATAATAAATAAAAATACCTGGACATGGTGGCACACACATGTAATCTCAGTACTTGAGAGGATGAGACAGGAGGATCACAGGTTCACAGCTAGCCTCAGCTACTTAGTGAGGCCCTCCACAACTTAGTGAGACCCTGTTTCAAAATAAAGAACCAAAAATTGGACTGAGGGAGTAGCTCAGAGGTAGAATGTCTCTGAGTTTAATCCCCGGTACCACAATAAAATAAAATAAAGGCCTGGGGATGTAGCTCAGTGGTAAAGTGTACCTGGGTTCAATCTTAAACATCACAAAAAAAGGAAAAAAAAAGTTAAAATAGAGTACTACAACATGACCCAGAGATTCCATTACTTTTTTTTTTCCCCCTTGGCAGTACTGGGGATTGGACCCAGGGGCATTCTACCTCCAAGCTACACCCCCAGCCCTATTTTTTACTGAAACAGGGTCTCACTAAGTTGCGGAGGGCCTCACTAAGTAGCTGAGTACTACTTGTGTTAAGTACAACACAAGTATTTACATTATATTGTTTACAATGTATTTGATATCGTAAGTAATCTAGAGATTTAAAGTATACAGATATATGTAGGTTACATGCAAATATTGGGTCATCTTATATAAGAGACTTGAGCACTCACCATTCTGGTATCCTTGGGGGCCCTGGAACTAATCCTCCATGGGTACAGAAGGATGAATGCATACTCATACTATTAATTGGTCATAATAAGAAATGAAATATAGATACATGCTATGCGTGGACAAACCTTCAAAAAGTTATGCTAACTGATTATTCTTTTATTTTGAAACAGGGTCCCACTAAGTTGCGGAGTGCCTCACTAGGTAGCTGAGGCTGGCCGCGAACCCGGATCCTCCAGTCTCAGCCTCCCAAATGCTGGGATTACAAGCGTGCGCCACCACGCCCGGCTATGCTAACTGATTAATAAGCAAGTCCCAAAAGACCATATTATTCCATTTATATGAAATGTCTACAATAGGCAAATCTATAAAGAAAGAAAATAGATGAGTGTTTGCTTGGGAGAGAGGAGGAGAATGTGGAGTGATAGCTAAGGAGTAAGGAATTTATTTAAGGAATAAGAAAAATGTTCCAAAATTAAATTGTAGTTATGGTAGCACAAGACTGTCAACACATGCCGGGCGTGGTGGCGCACGCTTGTAATCCCAGCATTCGGGAGGCTGAGACCGGAGGATCCGGGTTCGCGGCCAGCCTCAGCTACCTAGTGAGGAACTCTGCAACTTAGTGAGACTCGGTTTCAAAATAAAGAATAAAAAATAGGGCTGGGGGTGTAGCTCGGAGGTCGAATGCCCCTGAGTTCAATCCCCAGACCTGCAAAAAAAAAAAAAAAAAAGACTGTCAACATACTAAAAATCACTGAATTGTTAAGCAGGTTAATTTTATGGTAAATTATATTTCAGTAAAACAATTTTAAAAAAATACAGTAAGGCATGGTGGTGCATGCCTGTAATCTCAGTACTTGGGAGGTTGAGACAGGAGGATCACAGGTTTGAGGATAGGCTCAGCAAGTAGTGAGACTCTCTTCAACCTAGCAAGACCCTGTTTCAAAATAAAAGTAAAAAAATAGGGCTGGGGTGTAGCTCAGAGGTAGAATGCCCCTGGGTTCAATCCCCAGTACCACCACCAAAAAAAAAAAAAACAAAAAAAACAAAGAACACTTAAAGTTTAATATAATATAGGAATACACCAAAATGGAAAAATACCCAACAAGTTTCTAAGACCCAAGAAAGTTGACATTCTAGACATCTTACCAATTTTGATCTCCACTTCTCATGACAGAAGATGCTAAACACAGCTTTTCTCGGATGGACCATGGTTCTGTGGGGCCAGTACTCAGCAGCTTATGTTCTGAAAAGAAACAAGGCTTAAAGACAACCACTGACATAAAGGTCCACCACAATGCCCTGCTTCTATTAACAAGTCTTAATTTTCACCACACCAATGAGCAATAACCACTGGCTATGGTACTTATTCTTTGCATGTAAATTATATGTTTTATTTCTTCAAATGTCACATCTTTTAAGCTCTGCCGTATTTAAAAATTGGTAATGTCAGATTAAGATAAAGTAGTTCTGAGGTTAAGGATATAGCTCAATTGCTTGTCTACCATGAATCAGACCCTGAGTTCAGTTCCAGCACCGCACAAACAAAAAAGAGCAGAGCATTATGCAGGCCTTTGTAATCTCAGCTACTGGGGAGATTGAGGCAGGAGGATCTCAAGTTGGAGGCCAGCCTGGACAACTTTGCCGGACCCTGTCTCAAAATAAGTGGCTGGGGATGTAGCTCAGTGGCAAAACGCCCCTGGGTTCAATCCCCAGTACCGTGGGGAAAAAGGGGGGGGGGGGAGCAGTTCTTCGGAAAAGTCTAATGTTAAGATTGCATTATTCCTCTTTGAATGCCATCTTATTTCCCAAGATTCCGAGCGGCCAACCCTCCTACTGTCCTGCCTCCCTCTTAGCATAAACTTGTTTACTTCTCTCAGCCCCTCCCCCAACTGTGGAATCTAAGACATTTTCTACCTATGAAATGGAGAAATTATTGAAATGAATGACACGCAATTTCCCAGTGGCAGAAAAAGCTCGTGACTCAAAAGATCCCACATCAACTAATACACAAACAATGACTAGAAAAATCAATGACTCTGAGCTGCCGGCCACTCCATAAGGCTCTCAACATCTCTTCATTTATAATACCAAAGTTTCTACAGTTTTGTACCCCGCCGAGTTCCTAACATACAAAGACGCGGAGGTGCTTCTCTCAAACCTCCGCTCCCTCCCTAAGACACAAGAGCCTCGATTTTGGGGGTCTCAAACCCCAAATGCTGGCCTTCACGACTCCGTCAAGCGCGGTCTCTGAAGACACTGCATACTCCTTCCACTCACTCTCTTAGCAGTAGCAAAAATGGGGGTACCCAGCCTCGACTCCACAAAGGCCTGCCACGCAAAAGCAGATCAGATACTCACTGCCCGTCCCTGTCGCCATCTTGGCCCCGACGCCTACAACGCCTTATAGACAATCGAGTAGGACCCGCCCCGGGAACTCTGGGAAACAGAGTACGAGTTGGCTCGCGGTGCCTTCTGGGAAGTGCAGTTTTTGCTTAAAACGAAGTTAGCACCTTAAACCGGTTATCTTGGGAGGGCCAGGAAACTATTGTTACCAAGAAAGGACAGGGATGGCAGTTGAAGCCTCAGGGTTTCCTATAAGCTTCTAATGAAAGAAATATCTAAGGGTCTAAGCAAACTTTTAAGGAAAAGAATTATGTGGGAAAACCGGGCACGGTGGCGCACACTTGTAATCCCAGTACTTGGGAGGCTGAGATAGGAGGACCACAGGTTCGCAGCCAGCCTCAACTATCTAGTGAGACTCTGTTTCAAAAATAAAAAATAAAAAAATAGGGCTGGGGGTGTAGCTCGGAGGTAGAATGCCCCCGGGTTCAATCCCCAGTACCGCAAAATAATTCCAGGCAAAACACCCGAAAGTCGCGACTGTTGGTAACCCGGATCCACAATTAAGAGTCAAGAGGTCAAACTATAGCAAACGGTCTTCGAGTCGTCCCCCCGCCCCCCCGCCACCCTTTCCTTACGCTGATTGGTAGCTGCAGACTTCGTTTCTGATTGGCCGAACGAACTCAGCGCGTAATTTAAAACATTGTATCAGGAACAAAGCTGCACCTCGTGGGCGGAGTTGCGCTCTCGCTTAGCGAAAGTCCAGGTTCTGCGACAGGGCGTGAGCTGGTACCGGAGTAGCAGCGAAGGTCGTGTCTTCGGGTGAGTTCTCAGCCCTTGTCCACGCGGAATAGGCTTTCAGGAAGCGGAGTTGCAGCCATCTCTCTCTCTCTCTCTCTCTCTTTTTTCTTAATACCTGTGCTCTCTCGGAGGGGCTTGGGATGATGTGGGAGGAGGATCCTAGGAATCCTGACAACGCCTTCAAAAGCACTGGCAGGCCAGACACCCTGCTAGGAGCGTGACCCTCTGCTTTTGGAGCCAGATGCTTGTTGATTGCTGTTCGCTTTCAGAAATGCGACCTCAGACCGGGTTTAATTATTCACTTCCCTTTCGCCAATAATTAGAAGAAATAGGGAGTTGCAATTCAGGTAGAGGGACTGAGTGTCTGGGTCAAGGGCGTTGTTTCTTTCCTACGGTGTGCCGCTCCTTCTGTCCATTAGTGCTCCCTTTCTCTATACTCTTGTCTCTTTAGACCTAGGCCGCCCTGCTGTCATGTCTCAAGGGATCCTTTCTCCACCTACGGGCTTGCTATCGGATGAGGATGTCGTAGTCTCCCCCATGTTTGAGTCCACAGCTGCAGATTTGGGGTCTGTGTTACGAAAGGACATGCTGTCAGACTGCTCTGCCATTTCCACCTCCCTGGAGGACAAGCAGCAGGTAAAGAGTTGGGGGGGGGGGGGGGGGCGGAGCGGCGGAGGTGGTGCCTTGGGAACAGAAAGTG
>PVLC010024436.1:0-13855 GCA_004027655.1 Graphiurus murinus | reverse complement strand
TTATTTTTATTTTGAAACAGGGTCTCACTAGATTGATGAGAGTCTATTTGCTGAGATTTCCCTGGAATCTGTGATCCTCTAGTCTCAGTCTCCCAAGTACTGGGATTATAGGCATGCACCACCACACCCAGCTTGAATCCAGAGGCATTCTATGTCCAAGCTACACCCCCACCCGTATTTTTATTTATTTATTTATTTTCTTTCTTTATTTTGCAGTACTGGGGATTGAACCCAGGGGCATTCTGCCTCCAAGTTACACCCCCAGCCCTATTTTTTATTCTTTATTTTGAAACAGCGTCTTACTAAGTTGTGGAGGGCCTTACTAAGTAGCTGAGGCTGACTGTGAACATGCAGTCCTCCTGTCTCAACCTCCCAAGTACTGGGATTACAAGCATGTGCCACTACACCCAGCTCCTATTTTTATTTTGAAACAGGGTCTCACTAAGTTGCTGATTCACAGGATCCTCTTGTCTCAGCCTCCCAAGTACTGGAATTACAGGCATACACCACCACACCTGGCTGAAAAACTACTATTTGAATTGCATTAGTGAAATAACTTTAAGTGCATGTTCCTACTTAATCTCAGAGGGAAGAATAATCCTGTCTCTCCGCTATGAGGACCAGTTATGTTAAGTAATTAGTACAGGGCTGGGGGGTATAGCTTAGTGATAAACATGTGCTTAGCATGTGTGAGGCCCTGGGTTTGTAACCTAACACCACACACATACAAAATAATTTGTACAGGGCCATACTGGGATTTAGTAGAATGCACCTTTAGATTTTAATAATATCAACTATAGCTTCCATTTATTTAGCCTTTCTGTGAGGCCAAGATTTCTCAGCTACAACGTTATTGACATTTAAGGTCAAATTCTGTTGTAGTCCTGTGCGTTGTAAGATATTTAGCAGCATTCCTGGCCTCAGCCCACTAGATGTCGGTAGTCCCTTCCCACTGGTGACAACCCAATGCCCTTAGGGAATAATGGCCCTTGTTGAGAATTTGTTAGGCCTTATACTAAATGTTAACATACATTGTCGAATTCCCCACCCTCCCTGTCCTACGGAGTTTCTCTTAGGAACTTGTGAAGTTCCATGAGAGCCATCTCTGTGATAATGATCCCCACTATAAACTATTAGCGCCCCTTAGAGTTCCTGGGCCCTAGTAGGTATGCCCTAAATATCTATTGAACGAATGAGGTAGGTGCTATTAACCTCATTCTACAGATGAGAAAACTGAGGCAAAGTGAAATTAAGGAACTTGTTCAAGATTTCATATATATATGAGAGAAAGAATATTTTGGTATTGAGGATTGAACCCAGGGATGTTCTACCTCCAAGCTATACCCCCAGCCCCAGCCCTATTTTTCATTTTTTGTGGTACTAGGGATGGAACCCAAAGACATTCTACCTCTGACTATACCTCCAGCCCTACTTTATTCTTATTTATTTTTTGCAGCACTGGGGATTGAACCCAGGGGCCTTCTACCTCTGAGCTATACCCCAGTCTTTTTTTTTTTTTTGGTACTGGGGATTGAACCCAGGGGCAATCTACCTCTGAGCTACACCCCCAGCCCTACTTTTTATTCTTTATTTTGAAACAAGGCCTAAGTTGTGGAGGGCCTCACTAAGTAGCTGAGTCTGGCCGTGAACCTGGATCCTCTGGTCTTGGCCTCCCAAGTACTGGGATTACAAGCATGCACCATCACACCTGGCTCCCAGTCCTTTTTTTTTTTTTTTTTTTTTGCAGTACTGGAAATTGAACTCAGAGGCATTCTACCTCTGGGGTATAACCCCAGCCCTATTTTTTATTCTTTATTTTTGAAACAGGGTCTCACTAAGTTGCGGAGTGCCTCACTAGGTAGCTGAGGCTGGCCGCAAACCTGGATCCTCCAGTCTCAGCCTCCCAAATGCTGGGATTACAGGTGTGTGCCACCACGCCCAGCTCCTATTTTTTATTCTTTATTTTTGAAACAGGGTCTCACTAAATTGTGGAGGGCCTAAGTAGCTGAGGCTGGCCCTGAACCTGCAATCCACCTGTTTCAAGTCTCCTAAGTACTGAGATTACAGGTGTGTGCCACTGCACCTGGCTAAGATTTCATAATTAAATGATAGAGATGGGTATAGTGGCACATGCCTGTAATCCCAATACTGAGACAGACTGAAAGATCACGGGGTTTAAGGCCACTTTCAGCAACTTACCAAGACTCTCAGTAACTTAGTGAGACTGTTTCATAATAACAAATAAAATAGGGCAGGGGGTAAAGCTCGAAGGTAGAATGCCCCTGAGTTAAATCCCCAGAACCAAAAAAAAAGGATGGAATTGGAACTCAAATTCAGGTGAGTCTATCTCCAAGGTGCTTAGTGTGCTTTGCTGTGGTGTCGCATGAAAGTTTCACACCAGTTAGTCATTGGTGTAGCAAGCCAGATTTGCAGGGTACTGATCAGACAGGGAAGGGTCACAAAGTAGTATAAAAGCTCATGAGGGCTACAGAATATAAAACCAAAGAGTGGTTATGCAGACATTTGAAATGGAATAGAATAGTGTTAATATGATTCCTAGGAACTGTGCTGTTTGCCCATTTGCTCAGAGGTAACTTGTGAGATTAACCTATAGTCCCTGGCTGGAATTCTACCATAGGTTCCATGTGAGGACAGTATGGAGAAGGTGAAAGTATACCTGAGGGTCAGGCCCTTGTTACCTTCAGAGTTGGAACGACAGGAGGATCAGGTGAGTTTTTGAGGGATTTAAACTGGAATTGATATAGGTTTCCCAGGAATTTTTCCTTCTCTAAAAACTATATTTTCCCCCTTCTCAGGGCTGTCTCCATATTGAGAATATGGAGACCCTTGTTCTTCAAGCACCCAAGGACTCCTTTGCCCTTAAAAGCAATGAACGGGGAATTGGCCAAGCCACCCACAAGTTCACTTTTTCCCAGGTATGGAGGTACTGGTGTATGAACAGGGGAACATCATGTAGGGGCAACTTCATTTCTTCTTTAGAGTGGCTTTCTACTTGACTTGATTTCATTTTGTATGCATATCTATAATTTGGGCACCCTAGTATATAACCCTCGTTATATACTAGTCAATGTGTCAAGTACTTTATGTTCATTAATTCCCAGTAATACTATTGTTTTTTTTTAATCACTGTTGCCCCTATTTTCCTGACAAAGATACTCTAGCTCAATGAAAGTAATGTTGCTGCTGGTCATGGTGGTACACACCTGTAATCTCAGTGCTTGGGAAGTTGAGACAGGAGGATCACAGGTACTTGGCCAGCCTCAGCAACTTAGTAAGGCCTAAAACCCATGCTTGTGATCATTATATTGTCCCACTATGGTGCATTAGGCATAGTGTATAGCATTCTTTCAGTATTTCTTTATTTGGATGAAAGATGGATTAGCAGAGCGGTTGAGTCCTCAGTGTTTAGGAACAGCTGGCAGCAGGGCAGGAAGAAGCTTCTTGCATGTTCTCCAGAGCCAACCATCAAGGAAGGGATACATCTGCAGACTCTGTAGAAGAGACAAGTGGGAGATGAAGGATGAGCCACTGAAAAACTGGGTCTATCTCTAGATCTTTGGGCCAGAAGTGGGGCAGGCAGCCTTCTTCAACCTGACCGTTAAGGAGATGGTAAAGGATGTGCTCAAAGGGCAGAACTGGCTCATCTATACATACGGAGTCACCAACTCTGGGAAAACCCACACAATTCAAGGTGAGTAATAAGGCTTTACAGCATTGCTGATTAGCCTATAATGGTGGTCTTTGCCTTTAGGAGCTCTGAGTCATGGGGAGAAAGACACTTTCCTCAGCTATCTTTCATATACCTCTAGGTACCATCAAAGATGGAGGGATCCTGCCCAGGTCCCTGGCTCTGATCTTTAACAGCCTCCAAGGCCAACTCCATCCAACACCCGATCTGAAGCCCTTGCTCTCCAATGAGGTAATCTGGCTAGACAGCAGACAGGTTCGACAGGAGGAAATGAAAAAGCTGTCCCTACTAAATGGAGGCCTCCAAGAGGTGAAGTGTTGGTATGCATGAAGGTGGGGGCCAGGGGTGCAAATCTCAGGAAAGCTTTGAGCTTACCTTCTCCCTGTACCCTCCAGGAAGAGCTGTCTACCTCCTTGAAGAGGAGTGTCTACATTGAAAGTCGGATGGGTACCAGCACCAGCTTTGACAGTGGCATTGCTGGGCTCTCGTCTACCAGTCAGTTTACCAGCAGTAGCCAGCTAGATGGTACGTAACATGACTGGGCTCCATGCCAAGTGATAGAAACCCACTCTATGCTCCCAACAGCTCCCAACCTGAGCTCTGCCTTCCAAGGCCCCTGGATGCCAAAGGCAAGATGGGTTGATGGCCTATACGTTGGCTTCTTCCTCAGAAACAAGTCACCGATGGGCACAGCCAGACACCGCTCCAGTAAGCATCCCAGCAGACATTCGCTTCTCCATCTGGATCTCCTTCTTTGAAATCTACAATGAGCTGCTTTATGACCTGTTAGAATCACCTAGCCAGCAGCGTAAGAGGCAAACTCTGCGGCTATGTGAGGATCAAAATGGCAATCCCTATGTAAAAGGTATGTGAATAAGGGAAAGGTAGGCAGGAACCCTGGAAAGGTCTTGTGAAGAGACTAGGAGAGGAGTTGTGCGTTACCGTCTTACGCCTTTTTATCCTTTGCCCTCAGACCTCAATTGGATTCATGTTCAGGATGCTGAGGAAGCCTGGAAACTCCTGAAAGTGGGTCGTAAGAACCAGAGCTTTGCCAGCACCCACCTGAACCAGAACTCTAGCCGCAGGTGAGTCAGTTTTGAGAATAAACCCTTCACTATGTCTAGGAAACATTTGTCCTATACCTGGTCATGGAAGGTGTACAGTGACTGTTCTATTTTCCTTAATTTTCAGTCACAGTATCTTCTCAATCCGGATCCTGCACCTTCAGGGGGAAGGGGATATAGTCCCCAGGATCAGCGAGTAAGTTTTTCCATTTAGAAATTTGACCTTGTTGCAGGGTACAGTGGCACATACCTAGAATCACAGTTACTCAGGAGGCTGAGACAGGATGATTTCAAGTTAGAGACCAGCCTAGCCACTTAGCAAGACCATGTCTCAAAAAAAGGGAGATGTAGCTCAGTGGTAGAATGCTTGCCTAGCATACACAAGGCTCTGAGTTCAATCCCCAGTATCACCAAAAAAAAAAAAAGAGGAAAAAAATCTGGTTTTCTTGGTCACATAGTAGTTGTGGGATTAAAGAGAAGATCCTTAGAATTATTTGTTTTCCTTCTTGGGTATAAAGATTCTTGGTGGATTCTCCCCTCCAAAACTATAGGATGGGCTGGAAGCGCATGATGTCAAATCCTGTGCATTATTCTAGGCTGTCACTCTGTGATCTGGCTGGCTCAGAGCGCTGTAAAGATCAAAAGAGTGGTGAACGGCTGAAGGAAGCAGGAAACATTAACACTTCTCTGCACACCTTGGGCCGATGTATTGCTGCCCTGCGCCAAAACCAACAGAACCGGTGAGCTTTAAAGACTAAGCTGTGGGCTGATATGGCCTGGGGCTTGGTAATTTGCCAGGACTTCCTGGTTACCCCTGGGGATGGTGCTGGGATACCCTAAGGGATGGAGTTCTGCTCACAGTTCTATTATCTCTGATTCTCTGCCAGATCAAAGCAGAACCTGGTTCCCTTCCGTGACAGCAAACTGACTCGAGTATTCCAGGGCTTCTTCACAGGCCGAGGCCGTTCCTGCATGATTGTTAATGTGAATCCATGTGCATCTACCTATGATGAAACTCTTCATGTGGCCAAGTTCTCGGCCATTGCTAGCCAGGTGAGAAGTTGTGCCTACTCTGGGCTAATAACTTTACACTGGCTTCTTCCTCAGAATTGATTAGGGAATCAAGTAAGGTTTCTCTCTTCCCCCAGCTTGTGCATGCCCCACCTGTGCAACTGGGACTCCCATCCTTGCATTCATTCATCAAGGAACACAGTCTTCAGGCATCCCCTGGCTTAGAGAAAGGGGGTAAGGCAGACCCAGGCCTTGATGACCACACTGAAAACGAAGGAGACATCTCTGTGTATGGCAAGGAGGTGAGGATATAAGAAAGCTTTAGTGAGCGGGGCGTGGTGGTGCACACTTGTAATCCCAGTACTTGGGAGGCTGAGACTGGAGAATCCAGGTTTGCGGCCAGCCTCAGCTACTTAGTGGGGCCCTCTGCAACTTAGTGAGACCCTGCTTCAAAAAATAAAGAATAAAAAATAGGACTAGGGGTGTAGCTCAGAGGTAGAATGCCCCTGAGTTCAATCCCTAGTACCACAAAAAAAAAAAGCTTTAGTGTAGCAGTTTAATGGCTACACATTTCCACACTGCCTTCCAAGTAGTGTCTTGGACCTTTCCAGAATGTGAGCACACATCTGACACATGTTCCTCTTAGGAGCTGTTACAGGTGGTAGAAGCCATGAAAACACTTCTCTTAAAAGAACGACAGGAAAAGTTGCAACTGGAGATGCAACTCCGAGATGAAATTTGTAATGAGATGGTAGAACAGATGCAACAACGGGAACAATGGTGCAGGTACTGGCTGAGTGACCTCTCTTGCTGTCACCTGGAACAGAGGGTGGGAAGTAGGGACTGGGGTGGGGTTGTGCCTCAAGATCTGTCCTCCAGGTTCACTCCTCAGAATCTTTTCTCACTTTTTCTCCTGACAGTGAACATTTAGACACCCAAAAAGAACTACTGGAGGAAATGTATGAAGAGAAACTAAAAATCCTCAAGGAGTCATTGACAAGTTTTTACCAAGAAGAGATTCAGGTGATTTTCCCTGAACCAGCCTTAATTAGCTGCTCAGATTTTCATCACTAGATTATCTAAAGTAAACATAATTTGTAAACTCTGGTAAGAGCAGGCATATATAACTCACTTTATTTCCTTAGGTGCTTTATAGGTGTGCAATCTATGTTTGGTGTATTAGGGTTAGTTAGCCAGGAAATGGTATAGTTCTAACACACAAGCTTTAAGGAGTTATCAGGAGGGATTTAGTTCATTTATTTCAGTTATCTGTTCTGCAGTACTAATCTGACCCTGGATAGAACTATACTGTCTGCTTCCCTCTTAGGAACGGGATGAAAAGATTGAAGAGTTAGAAGCTCTCTTGCAGGAGGCTAGACAGCAGCCTGTGGCCCATCAACAGTCAGGGTCTGAATTGTCCCTACGGCGGTCACAAAGGTTGGCAGCTTCTGCCTCCACTCAGCAGCTCCAAGAGGTTAAAGCTAAACTAGAACGGTGCAATGCAGAGCTGAATTCTACTACTGAAGGTGAGGAAGGACAGAAGGAAGCCTGTCGGGTTCAGGGCAGAGTTGGTATTCAAACCTGGGCCTTCTGACTCCCAACTCCAACATATTTTCCTGAACTCTAAGGTATATCTCCATGACCTTTCACTCTAGGATACATGTGGCCTCACTTTTTATACTTGCTATAAGCTACTGTTAGTGCAATTAAAGATCCACATATTTAAATTTCCTGGTTCCTTTCCTCAGAGCTGCAGAAGTATCAGAAAATGTTAGAACCACCACCCTCAGCCAAGCCTTTCACCACTGATGTGGACAAGAAGTTAGAGGAGGGTCAGAAGGTAACTACCTTTCTGTTGTCAAAGCTCTTGTCTAAGACAGTTTCTAACATCTAAAGCTCTTTATCACTAGTTCATGGGAGGACAAAGGTGTTCTTTTGTGCAGGGTTCTACAGAATGACTATTTTATTCAGCTGACTAGCCTTTCTAATTTTACTTCTCTTCAAATGGTTACCCAACACTTCCCATCATTATCTTGGGTGATTTTGGCCACAATCTGATTTCTAATCCTTTTTCAGAATATACGGCTGCTGCGGTCAGAGCTTCAGAAACTTGGTGAGTCTCTCCAGTCAGCAGAAAGGGCTTGTTGCCACAGCACCGGGGCAGAAAAACTTCGTCAAGCTTTGACCACTTGTGATGACATCTTAATCAAACAGGTTAGGGGAATTAACTGGCCCACTCCAGTGCATATGTGAGAAGGGAGGTGAGGAACAGAAGAGACAAGTCATGATTTTTAGGGTGAATTTATAGTGGGGAGAATTTCTCTTCCTTGCCAAATAAAAATATTCTTTGTTAAGGATCTACTAAATACTAGTAAGGACTGTACTAAGTAATTTAAAGGCATTTGCTTTGTCATAAGCAACCAGGGAGATATCATATTTCATTGAAAATGCCACTGACATTATTTTATGTACTCCAAAGAAAAAACACTAACAATTAAGCTATGACAGGTCTCATTTGTGAGGTAGTAGGTATTGAAACCAGTGGAACTCTATTACCACTGAATTGTATCCCCAGACCGTGTGTGTGTGTGTGTGTGTGTGTGTGTGTGTGTGTGTGTGTCTTATATTGGGGACTGAACCCAGGGGTGTTCTACTCTGAGCTACATCCCCAGCCTTATTTTTTTTTTTCTTGAAACTGGGTCTCACTAAGTTGATAAGGGTTTTGCTAAGTTTCAGAGGCTGGCCTCCTACCTGTAATTCTATTATCAGCCTCCCAAGTACTAGGATTACAGGTGTGGGCCACCATACCTGGCTTTATTTTTTTATTTTGAGACTGGGTCTTGCTAAGTTTCCCAGGCTAGCCTTGAATGTATGATCCTCCTGGCTTAACCTCCCCACTAGACAGGATTATAGAAATGTACCATGGTGCCTGGCTTTAATCACAGCATTTGATATCTATATTTTTTTTATTTTTACAGTACTGGGGATTGAACCCAGGGGCGTTCTACCTCTGAGCTACACCCCCAGCCATATTTTTATTTATTTTGAAACAGGGTCTCGCTAAGTTGCAGAGGACCTAAGTAGCTGAGGCTGGCTGAACCTGTGATCCTCCTATCTCAGCCTCCCTAGTACTGGGATTACAACCGTACACCACTACATCTAGCTGGCTCTTGGAAGTTAAATAAACTTATTCCTTCTATTCAGTATTGCTTGTATTTCAGTCTCAAAAAATACATACCACTTTGCTAGGTGTGGTGGCACACACTTGTGATCTCAGTACTTGGGAGGCTGAGATAGGAGGATCACAGGTTTGCAGCCAGCCTCAGCAACTTAGTGAGGCCCTCCATAACTTAGTGAGACCTTGTTTCAAAATAAAGAATAAAATAGGGCTGAAGATACAACATGGAAGTAGAATGCTCTAGGGTTCAATCCCTAGTACCACAAAAAACCACATCTCTCTACTTAGTTATGAGATCTAACCTTAAAAGAGTTTTGTTTTTCCTGTGTGAGTATGGCACTGGGGATTGAACTCAGGGGCGTTCTACCTCTGAGCTACATTCCCAGCCCTTTTTATTATTTGGAAACACTGTCTTACCAAGTTGCTGACAGTCTGACTAAACTGCTGAGGCTGGCTCCGAACCTGAAATCTTCCTATCTCAGCCTCCCAAGTACTGGGATTACAAGGGTGTGCCACCACACCCGGCTGACTTAAATCTTTGAAGAAATACTTACTAGTAACTAATAATGGACAGCACATATTACCTTGCCCTCTTGTTTCTCTAATATCCCAGACAAAGATTTATTTTTTTCTAACTTTACTGCTATTGCTTAGGACCAGACCCTGGCTGAGCTACAGAATAACATGATGCTAGTGAAACTGGACCTTCGGAAGAAAGCAGCATGCATTGCTGAGCAATATCATACCATGATAACACTCCAAGGCCAGGCTGCCTCTGCCAAAAAGCGCCTTGGTGCCAACCAGGAAAACCAGCAACCAAACCAGCAACCCCCAGGGAAGAAACCGTTCCTTCGAAACTTACTTCCTCGAACTCCCACCTGCCAAAGCTCAAAAGACTGCAGTCCTTATGCCAGAATCTTACGTTCACGGCGCTCTCCTTTACTCAAATCTGGGCCTTTTGGCAAGAAATATTAAGACTGTGGGGAAGGCTAGCACAGTCATTGCCCTGGGTCAGCTGCTCAGCTTAATAGGTCTCTTTTAAGCTTTATCATATACCTGGAACTCTAGCCAGAATATAATACTCATATACTAGTTATTTTTCCCCTTTTGTATTATAATCACTTTTGTTATCTAGTGTTTTTCATTCATGTGGTTTCTATGCACAAAAAAGTTTATAAAATAATAAATGTTATTGTTTACTTTTTTATTTGAATTCTAATTTTAGCAAAATAATTAAAACAAATTATAAAAAGGGCAGAAAAACTGAGAGACTCAAAAACCATTCTGGCCAATGGGAACCTTGCTCAGGCATGGCAACAGAGACCAAAAACTAATGTACACCTAGCTTAAGAAGGCTGAGGAAGAATAAATTCAAGTGGCATTGATACTCAAAACCTTTTTTAATATAAAATCAAGTGTCATACATTAGGTGAATAGATAATAAAAATGTTCTGGAAATGAAAGGAGGCCAGATCCTGAGCTCAGAATGATCCATAGCATCTGCTGTACAGATTCATTACAACAGACATCGATGAGTCAAAGCATATTACCTGCTACTGAACATGCACAGGTCTAAAACCCTCCAAGATCATATAAGAGTGATTCCCTTTACCTTGTCTTGACAGATAAGGCTGACAATGTATTCTTTTGGAGATAGGAGGAAAAAAAAACAATTACATCAAACATTTATTAAAATAAACTAGCATGACATAAGTTAACTCTTATCTGTATAGTAAAAAAAAGTTATTTTCAAATGTCCATGAAATTATCTGTAATTCTGCTTTGCTTTGGTAGGGGTATAGCTAACTCTATAGCCATCTTTGTCCTCTGGAAGGGCCATCAACAGTTGGTACTCAGTGAGATTCTTTTATTCAACCCTAGAAAGTTACTTTCCATTTGAAAGATTTTAGGAAACTCCTCAAAACTTTTAAAGAATGTCTCTTAGAGTAAGAACAAATGTGTGGCTCCACTCGTGTGTGTGTGTGTGTGTGTGTGTGTGTGTGTGTGTGTGTATGTTTTACTGGTGATTGAACCCAGGGGCGCTCTATCTCCAAGCTATACCCCTAGCCCTTTTTATTTTTTTTGTTTTGAAATGGGGTCTCGCTGCATTGCTGAGGCTGGCCTCAAACCTACAATCCTGTCTCAGCCTCCCAAGTACTGGGACTATAGGCATACACCATCATGCTGGGCTTTAGCTCCACTCTCTTTAAAACTAATCTCTGATATCAGAACAGGGGTCATACTCAGCAAATTGAATAGGTCACTTCTGACCTTTCCCTAAAGTATTCAGTGCCCCTATTGCCATTGCCTATCCCACTCCCAGCAGCATTAAAACCTTGTTCCTGTAGCACTGCCTGTGCTAAAGTGCTATAAAACAGATTTTGGGGGTGGGGGGGCATTATCTGGTAAGAAGGCCAAGATTGATAGCCACTCTCTAAACAGAAGGGAGATAGAAGTGCTTCTAACTGGCAAAACATAGTATCTCTTCCTGCCAGTCTTCTGTCTGCCTCTGAAGGTGATTATATAAACTGTCCCCAAAGAGTTGTTTTCATCTGTAGAAACAAAAAGAGCTGAGGTACTTGGAAGAAAAGACGTGGCTATTCTTTACATGGAGGTAAGGCTTAATATGGGTCTAGCAATGTGCTGACTTCAAAGTATCCAACTATGGGGTTACAGAAGATAAGTTGAGTGGAGAAACTCTGCGTGTGGGAGTGTTGTTAGCAGACAATGAAGCAGGGAGGAAAAAGGGAGCAGGCATCTCACTTGTGGGAGTCTCGCCTTGGTTCCGCAGCTGTAGAATTTGCCGGAGCAAGGCCTTACCTTCTTCCCGGGTCTGAAACAAAGGTAGACAACTATTTCAAAATATGTTCAAGCCCATTCTCAAAAACACATTATTAAGATACTGATGACATGCAAGTTCCACTGATCAGATAGGCTTCCCACTGACATTCTTAACCACCTTCTACCTTCCAAACTGATACCTACGTCATTGAATGCACAACACTTTTGGGCACAAGTTGAAGCTTCATCCCACAACTTGCACTTAAAATAGTACTGGGCCAGATAGCGGAAAGCGGTGCTTTCTTCCAAGTGTTCCACTATTTCCTAGATAAGGAAAGCAAGAATGACTGAGGTGGTAATGATCTGGTTATGGGTAGATGATTCAAACTTAAGAGTAGATGATTCAAACTTGTTTTACTTTGCTCTAACGAGCATGTCTTGCTTCACAGCAACACAGGTAGGCAAATGCTGCCTAAGCTGCCTGTTCACAGGCTGTCAGCATAGCAACAAGTAAGATAAAACCTAAAAGTTCTAGACCCCACAAAGAACTGAAGAAACACCAAGCATCCCCTAACATGGTCAAGGGTGATGTTAGAACAAAGAACAGACGAAAGAACAAGACTGGCCTATTGATTAATTTGTTAACAAAAGTAAATATGTTAAAACTTAAAAGGCCATGGGCTTGGGAAAAAGCTAAAAGAAACTATCCTCTCACGTGGATGCTAACAAAGTGTGGCTATTGGCCTGGGAACTTAGCAACCCAGGTAAGAAAGACCAGATAGGACAAACCCTATTTAAGATCAAGGTCCAGGGGGGTGTCAGAACTCCCACTTGGAGGCTCCATTGTGTTTTCCTTGGAGGTGTGATGCTCCCCCA
This sequence comes from Graphiurus murinus, assembly GCA_004027655.1. Lineage (NCBI taxonomy): Eukaryota > Metazoa > Chordata > Mammalia > Rodentia > Gliridae > Graphiurus > Graphiurus murinus. Next base: position 1,236 of record PVLC010024436.1, on the reverse strand, counting down.
CAAAACTCCCACCTCTCATTAATAAATCTTTTTGCCCTGCACTAAATTCCAACTGAGTTTCCTGCCTCACTATTTCTAAATGGGCTGAGGAAAAGAATTCATGGTGGCACCGAAATCATAGCAGTAAGAATAAAATCAGCCAAAACAGTTCTCATGCAATGACACATACCCCACAGGAATAGATATCTTGGATATATTTGATGTAACACTGGGCAGCCTGTTCTGACTCAGTCAACTGTTCATGAAGCCTACAAAAGAAATTGGTCTTTAAAAACAAATCAGACTTCCACCGGGCGTGGTGGCGCACGCTTGTAATCCCAGCATTCGGGAGGCTGAGACCGGAGGATCCGGGTTCGCGGCCAGCCTCAGCTACCTAGTGAGGCACTCCGCAACTTAGTGAGACTCGGTTTCAAAATAAAGACTAAAAAAAAATGGGGCTGGGGGTGTAGCTCGGAGGTAGAATGCCCCTGAGTTCAATCCCCAGTACCGCCAAAAAAAACCCAAAAAAAAAAACAAATCAGACTTCCAAGCAAGTTAGTGATTAAATAGTAAAAATATGTGATTAAGTCTTAGAACATGATAATATATAGACAAGTATCAAATTTTCATATAAATGACACAATGGGACGCAAAAGAGCATTTGTACCCATCAGATGTAATAGTTACTATTATAAAGCTTAGAATCAGGAGCTGGGAGCCGGGCATGGTCATAATCCCAGAAGAATCACAGGTATGAAGCCAGCCTCAGCTATTTAGTGAGGCCCTCCACAACTTAGTGAAACCCTGTTTCAAAATGAATAAAAAATAGGGTTGGGGGTGTAACTCGGAGGTAGACAGAATGCCCCTGGGGTTCAATCCCCAGTACTGCAAAAAAAAAAAAAAAAGAGCTAGGAATATAGCTCAATGGTGGAGTACTTGACTAGCATGCATTAGGCTCTGGGTTCTATCCTTAGCATAGCAAAGGATTTTTTTTGTGTGTGTGGTACTAGGGATTGAACCCAGGAGCATTCTATCTCTGAACTTCACCCCCAGCCTTATTTTTTTTTTTTTTTTGGCGGTACTGGGAGTTGAACTCAGGGGCATTCTACCTCCGAGCTATACCCCCAGCCCTATTTTTTATTCTTTATTTTTTGAAACCGGGTCTCACTAAGTTGCGGAGTGCCTCACTAGGTAGCTGAGGCTGGCCGCGAACCCAGATCCTCCGGTCTCAGCCTCCCGAATGCTGGGATTACAAGC
>PVLC010024435.1:9199-24767 GCA_004027655.1 Graphiurus murinus | reverse complement strand
ATCCCAGCATTCGAGAGGCTGAGACCGGAGGATCTGGGTTCGCGGCCAGCCTCAGCTACTTAGTGAGGCACTCCGCAACTTAGTGAGACCCGGTTTCAAAATAAAGACTAAAAAATTGGGCTGGGGGTGTAGCTCGGAGGTAGAATGCCCATAAGTTCAATCCCCAGTACCGAAAAAAAAAAAAAAAAAAAAAAAAAAAAAAAAAAAAAAAAAAAAAAAAAAAAAAAAAAAAAAAAAAAGAAATAAGGAGCTTAAATTGTTGTCATCCACTCTTCTGGTGCCAAACTTTGAAGGATGTTGTTAGGATTTTTACTATTTCCCAAGTCAGTCTTCTGTAGAGGAATTTTTTTCTAGATATATTGTCATAAAATTAGACCAATATAAGGGTTTGGACACCTCAATCTACCATGATTTCTTTAAAGCTGAGAATTTTTTTAATGTATTTTTTGACATATCCCTAGCAATATTGAACAACCAGTGTATATTCTGCCCAGAAAATATCCCAGTTCATTCAATTCATTTCTACTGTGATTGATATAGTACCAGACCCAGAAGTAAACATAATATTGATAGCAATAGAGACAGCATCTTACCTCTGTTGACCATGGTGGAGAGAAATTTGGTATTATGCAGAGGAAAAGTTCCTACAATAGATGCAATTAGTTTACCTTGAGAGAATTTTGCCACCAAAGTTGAGAATAATTCAAGGTAACCGTTAGATTAATTTAAGATCATCTTTATTATCTTTCATCTTTATTATTTTTAAAGTATTTAAGAGAGAGACTGGAAGCTAAATATGTATTTTACCAAATGAACTGACTGAAGGAACTCTATAAAAGAAAAGAATCTTAATTACTCCTATTACTATGGAAGGAGAATTCCATACTATTAGTGATTTGGGCAAAGATTTATTTGAAAGGTAACATGGAACTTTCCACATCATTTCTGTTTCCATTAGGTCTTGATTTTTGTTTTAGAAAAACCAATGTAACAAATGAATTCATTTTAGAATTTATATTCCTCCTGGAAAATTACTGCTGGATAGATGTAGGAAATAAAAGTGCTATGGATAAGATTTAAAGAGAGAGCTATCCTTGCAAAAAATATTTCGTTCTGCATATCTAAGCACTTTCAACATGCTAGCATTTTTGGCACATCATCATTTCTCCAACAGAACAAGGATACTAACATTAACATTTGCTCTAACACCTGATGAGTTGGGCGAGTGGGGAGTCTTAGACCCTACTTAAGATTCCACGATAATATATGGAAGCCTGGGTACAGAAGAAGCAGAGAAAAAGAAATGATTGTTTCCCATTGAGCGTGATGAGTAAGGCAGAAAAGTGTCTGAAGAAAAGAGTTACAATAATTGCCTAAACAGCACCTGTACAATTTGCTTTGCGTAATGGACCTGAATAAAATATGCAATATTTTCCCAAGGAAGTATAGTGTTTTTCAGAGATGTTGATGAGAAGTAAGAGGAAATTATGGACAATAACATAAGTTTACTATATTTGGTCAGAATACTAAATTAGAGCTGATTCTACAAAAGGCAGATAAGACTTGAGTGGACACCTTGGTGCTCATTCCTGCTCTTTTTGTAGCTGACCCTGCCCTGAGTGTGACTTCACATCAAGGAGAGAAAGTGTAGCCTGGAGTGGGCCCCAACCTCTCCATTTGGATCTTGTTTTCCTTATGTATGTATGAATGTATGTATTTTGTACTAGAGACTGAACCCAGGGGCATTCTACCTTCAAGATATACCCCTAGACCTTTCTTTATTTTTTTGTTTTGAAACAGGGTCTTGCTAGGTTGCTGAGAGTCTCAATAAATTGCTAGGCTCTCTTTGAATTTGTGATCCTCCTGTCTCAGCCTCCCAAGACTGGGATTACAGGTGCATGCTGCCACATCTGGCTATTGGTTTATTTTAAAGAGAAGGGAAGGGCCCAACAAAGATCTTGGGTCTTCTTTTGTTTTAATACTTGATTATTCTTCTTAGTAATGGATCTATAATTCAAGAAACTCTGGACCTAAATCAATAAGAGTTTTTGAAAACTAGAAGACTCTGGGCCATGATAATATGTCCTCTTTAGGAAGTAAGATTTAAAAAAGAGATTTCTACAAATTGCTTAGAACTAAAAACAGATCAAATGTTAAAAAAAAATTAAAGAGCTGTGATTGGCCATCCAAAAAACTTTTTTCCCCCCAGCATTACCTCTGTATTCATCTCTTGATTACAGGAGGGACCCACAATGGGCAGAGTATAGATAAATTCCACTGTAATTCCCAAACCACATTTTAAACTATAGTTGTAACATTTTTCACTGCAAAACCTTTTTCAGAGCTGATAACATGTGGAACAATGGATTGATTTCAAGTCCCAGCTCTTTGTTTTCCAAGGCCCTCCCCCTGGCAGAGCAGCCACAGAAGCAGGGCTGGGGGAAGGGATGACAAGCCTGGAGCTCACACCTTTCATAATGGCTTGTGAACAATCAAGAGCTGATGGTATTAGTGAAAGGTTATTATTTGAATTAATCATACAAGTTTAAAACAACTTGGCATTTCAAAATGTTTCTAGGTAGGCGGTAGTTTCCAAACTGCAACTGCCACAGAGCAGAATGCTTGGCATGTTGGGAGGGCTGTGATTCCGCTGGGTGGAGGGAGGGAGTGGGTAAATGTCTGCAGCACAGCCTCCTCCATCCTTGAAGGGATAGCTGTCAGGGTCCTAGGCAGATCTGTGCAACCTCCTGATCCCTTCATGGTGCTGAAGACAGAGGAAAGGGGAGGGAGAGAGGGGAGAGGAGACTATGGGAAAGAAGTGAGGAGAAGAGATAGCAGAGATAAAGGCCTGAAGACCTGGCTGCACTTTTGTGTTACAGCAAAGCACATCCTCTCTCTCTTTCAGTTCTTTCATGTGTAGTAATGATCCAATGTACCTCACAGACATACTGAGCAACTCCAATGAGATCATATACATGACGTAAAGGAACAATTCAATGCCATTAAAGAATTTGAGCAAAAGGGCCATAGTAAATAGAGGGTGGCATACAATTGGGCTCTGTATCTTCTTGAGAATGAGTGGGGATTTAATCCAGCAAACATTCACTGAACCAACTTTCATCTAACCTATATGCAAACTGAGAAATAGAAAGTGGAATTAAGTCAGTTGTGGCATAGAAAACCTCTAGTGAAGAAGACAAATACTATAACAAACCATTTGCTAGATGATGGAAATTGATGCCAGTGACAAAGTATATAGGTTCATTTTGTGTTATATGAATATCACATAGATTTTGGAAAGACCATTTTGGAAGCAATGCAGAAGGATTAAGACAATTTTCAGAGAGAAGAGCAAAATGTGTTTGGTATGTTATGGAGGATGAAGATGCACATTATGCTTCTACCTCATTCAGACCTTCTTAAGAAATTGCCAGCCCTGGAACACCCACTGGCCTCCTGTGATGTCTATCATTCACGCCACCTCACCTTCCAGAGAGAATGGGATGTTGACACTGGTGGTGGTAGATGGGTTGCTCAGCTCTCACATTAAAAACCAACATGTTTGACCTCAAATGCTAAAAAGGATACAGACTTAGTAACCAAGGTGTCAGTGATGACACACACTAACTACAAGTGTTTGTGTGCATGTGTTTGTCGATTTGGGGCCCTAAATTAAACCAGAGAATTAAAAGTAAAATAATACTTTAGATGCACTTCATTAGGCAGGGATATTAATGACAAGGCATAGAGCTATTTTTTGGTTCATGCACTTAATCACAAAATTTTGAGATGGAAGCATAATTGCATTAATGACTTCTTTTTGTACATACTCCTTGATTTTAGCGATTTTAGTAAAGGTACATTAATGGCACTAGCCCTCCAGTTACTGTCTGATAAATTCATGAATCAAGAAAAAAGTAATGGTAATTTAATGGTCTTTTATTTTAGAGTCTGTGCAGTCATCTATTGTTGTGAAGTAGTTTATAATTTTTAAGAACATTTTAGTATAAAATAACTGAAAAATGGTAGTATTAAAATATATATAACTTCAGTTGTTCTCCAAGGGATAGAAGGGAATGAATTTATCATAGGTTTCAAAACAACTGTGCATTCCTGGGACATCCTATATTTAAGGACAAATCATTTCTGGAATATTACTATTTGTGTGTGCTTTCTCATAACCTATCTTTGAAAAAGAAAGTTTATTAACTGGGCTAGGTACTATTATGTGAAGCTTCCTTGGCTAACAATTCAAAATGTAAAGTATAAAAAAAAAGTTCAAACTCATAAAAATTTCAAATTGACTCATGAAGTCAATTTGATAAGTAACTTTACAGTGATTTTAAAACTAAACAACAACAACAAAAACCTTAGGAAATTTTAAGTGCCAACCTTGGAGAAAGAGGAAATACCATAATTGTCCTCTTGTTTCTTAGGTTCTATTGAGCTGGCTTCTTTCCTACTTCTATGATATTTATTATCCAATCAATATACATTTATTGTACACCTTAATTCTCAACAAGCTGGAATGAACAACTTTGGCTAATTGAGTGGAGGCAGAAAAACATTTCAAATGACTTAACTGATGGTTTAAAAAACTAAAAAACCTGCACATTATCCACATCATCTTAATTTAAATCTGATGGACAACTTACTTTTTATTGAATGTTCATAAATACATCCTTAAAACAGTAAGATGGAGACCAATATTTCTGTATCTAGTGGATAAAATAACTTTCTAATTTGTACAGTTCATAACCCCTTGCCTGCCCAGGCATAATGATATTCCAGATAAGAAAAATGATCAGAATATTAGAATGTCAAAAGGCTTAGGCTGTCATCATAGCACAAAAATTAAAATGTCTTCACTTAAATCCTTGTCTGTCACATGGTTCTTGCTAGAGCTTTCCTTATTTGTGTTCCTGCATGCAGCTGATACTGTTTATTTTCCCATAAATACCATTTCCAGGAGGGTTTAAACATTGGCTTAGGTCTGATACATGCCCTGTCAGGTATCTCTTTGAAAGAAAGCTCTTTAGGAAGCATCTTTTGTATATTTAATCACCAGTTTTGCTTTGCTTTAAAAAGCAATAGCAATAGCCGAAGTCCCTGCAGCCTGCATGATTATGTGGAATCACCTGCAGTGGCTGGTGAGCAGCTTCTATCCACTTTCTGTTTCCTGACCCGCATCTGGCTGGGTTTGCATATTTTGCTGGTTTTGAAATGGACACTCAGCATACCATGGCATATTTAAAGGTACCTTAAGCAGTGTAGACAGAATGACTCTTTCACTTGTCACAGGTATTTTTTTCTTTGCATTTCTTCCTATGTTGTTGATGACCTTCTTCCATTATTGTACACATAAAATATATAAATAATAATGTTTGTATATAAACACATTTTGCTGGTAAGGACAACTGCTTTAAGTTAAAAACTTTCCTCTATTACATGGATTTTTCACCTTGTGCTTCTGATTTTCATATTTGTAACATAGAAATAGGCCTATTAAAAATTTCACATAAACTTTGAAAGGCATAATGTGAAATACTATGAGAATGGATTATTTTTATTTATCTTGAACAGGCCTATTCAGGGTACATTTGTTATGATTAAACATTGCATTAGCTGACACCAGAAAAAAAGAGCCTTTTTGTTTACCACCACAAAACAGTAGCTCCATATCAATGGAGCACTATGGCATACATTAAAACTGTTTTCTAAATCCAACTTAGATATCCCACGCTTTACCAAAGACAAGCGACCCTTTAAAACAATTACTTGTTACGAGTTAGAGAGTTGGTATGAACATTCTGTAACCATTGTCATTCTTTTAAGTCTTCAATAAATCTTGTTGAATTTTTTCTTCGTGGCAGGCATATGATTGGCATTAAGCCTATATGGATAAAAAATGATATTACTAAGTAGACATATCATGAAAATGTATTAGTGTTTTGGAATAAATTGAGAAAATCCATGTTGATGACACAGTATCCAAGAAATTAAACTAATTTTATCCATCAACAACAATCTTTAATATTTCTTATTCATCTGAAATCAGATTTATGATAAACATGGACCAGTGCCCTGTTGGCCACTAAAAAAAAAAAATGCAATTTTATAAGGGAAATTTTTTATTTTGATCCTTAATGAATACCCACCGAATTTCTCACATAGTTCTTACCTCAATATAACTACAATTCAATTTTAAAAACAAAATACACTAATAGATATACTTAAAAATTTAGTCTACAGGGTGACAATGTAGAAATTTAATAAACACGTTTAGAATATTCACTATTTAAAAAATCATCACATACCAAAGATTTGGAGACTAAAAAATCAAGGAAGAAGTTTATTTATTTAGTTGTGTTGCCTAAGCAGGGACTACTTTATTCATGGTCATAGTAGATTAATGTTAAGTCTGATTGTATGGTGTGTGTGTGTGTGTGTGTGTGTGTGTAAGTGAAAGTTATAAAACAATACAAGACACAGGACTTCTCTTTGGCACATTGTTAGGACTTTTTTCTCTCCCAATAATAGAACAGAAGTAGTTGTTTGTTCTGGTAGACATTTATAATATAAGTCATTCTTTTACTTAATACATGATTGCAAGAAGGATGATGATTTCTCAATAATGTCATTGCTGCCTAATTGCAATTACTGTCAGACCCTCTGAAGCCACTTTTCTCCCACACAAAAAGTTTTTTTTTTTAATTTTTGCCTATTGTACATGTATAATTGTGGAAAGAAGTTTAGTTATTTTGTTGTCATTTATGTCATTGTTATTGTTGTTCTGAATACAAAGCTAAGCTAATTAAATAGTTTCCTAGTTTCCCCAGGTTGGAAACAAGGAGTTAAAAGCCATCCATTTTTCACAATGTAGAGAATAGTAAATGCCTATATTCTGAATAGTGTTAGAGTTTTACAATTATCAGAAAGAATGTACATGCTAAATGCTACTATCATAATAATTGGCAATGTTTATAAGATTAAACAAGAATTAAATTGATTCAATATGCATGTATTATTTAATCTAGGCCATGTGCCAAATAAAGAGTTGAGAATAAGATTCTTATTCATTATTTTATAATTTAGGAGTAAATTAAAGTACATATTCCATAAATTTATCTCTTCTTATCTATTACCCTCTTGCATAGAGATAGCCAGAATCATCTTGACTGAAATTGATCCATTAAAAAAGTCACTATATCAAGTATTTCATTTTCTGATTATAATTTTCTAGGCTTAATAGTTTGATTATTCAATTATTCCCATCATGACTATTTTTCAACACCCCTGTCTAAATATCTTTACCATTAGCCTGTATATTGGGTGTCCTCATTTCAGTTCTTTCTATTCAGACTATATCCCATTCAATAAGTTCTTTACTAATCATCTAATCTTCTTTTTCCACCTTATCTCTGTCTGTCAGTCTTTGAGCTTACTAGAACGTTACCATTTTTTTTCATACCTATGTCCAAACAACTGATTTCAACAGGACAAAATCAAACAAAAATGTATTATTAGTAATAACTTATTTATAATAACTGACGATGAGGATCTTATTGAAATTACTTATCCTGACTTCATTTTAGTATCAGTCCTGATACTAAAGTTAATTAGAGGAAGGTGAAGGGGGTAATCTAGGTTAGAAAACAATATATTCACAAAGTATGGGGAAAAGAACAGAGAATGAATAGTTGGTAGATAGAAGCCAATTTTCTAGCATGTAGAATGGAACAAGAAAGAGATTTTGAGATTAGACAGATCATCCTCGCTGAAGGATTAGATCATTTATTACTTCATGTATCATACTTTAAAAAATGCTTCTCTAAGAAATTAAAATGTTCCACTTGAGATATCATGTCTATGCTCAAAACATTTTGGATTTTGCACCATTTTGGACTTCATATTTTTAAATTAGGGATACTCAACATCATGCTGCTTGAAAATCCCATAATTTATCTATGCTCAACTCATTTCTGATGTTTTTTTGACAAAATTCTGATCACTTTACATTATTTTTCATCATTCTTCACATACATAATAGCCATGATGAAAGACCTTTACATTGAAACTTAGAGAATATTAAAGAAAGAATTAAAGACACTAGAAGATAGAAAGACCTCAATGTTCATGGATAGGAAAAGTTAATATTGTTAAAATGGCTATATTACCAAAATCAATCTATAATTTCAATGCAATTCCAATCAAAATACCAATGGTAATCTCCACAGAACTAGATAAAAAGAGTTCTAAAATTCATCCTGAAAAATAAAAGACTGAGAATAACCAAAGAAATTTTGATAAAAAATGAGTAATGCCAGAGGTATCACAATACTTGATATTAAATTATATTAAAGAGCTATGGTAACAAACCAAGTATAGTACTAGCATAAAAACAGACACATAGATCAATGGGACAGAATAGAAGACATAGAGACAAATTCAAACAAATACAGTAATCTGATCTTGACAAAGGTGCCAAAAACCTACGTCAAGGACAACACTGCCTTTTTAACAAACGGTACTGAAAAAACTGGATATCTATATATAGAAGATGATGAAACTATATTCCTATCTTTCACCTTGGACAAAATTCAACTCAAAGTGGATCAAAGATGTAGGAATCAGACCATAAACTTTGCAAATGCTAGAGCCAAAACTCCAAAATATAGGTCCAGGCAATGACTTCCTCAATATAATTCACAGAGATCGAGAAATAATATCAAGAATTAATAAATTTTTGTCATTAAATTAAAATCTTTTGTATAGAAAAGAAACAATTAAAATCATGAAGAAAGAGGCTACAGAATGCAAGAGAATTAATCCTCTGATAGAGCATTAATATCCAGAATATATAAAGAACTCTAAAAATTTACCACAAAACAAAGCAAAACAAAAAACACTAAAACCCAATAACCCAATCAATAAAAGGGCAAATGAACTAAACATACACTTCTCAAAAGAAAATATACAAATGGCAAAAAAAAAAGAAAAATTTACACTTTTAACAACCAGGGAAATGCAAATCAAGACTACACTGAAATTTATCTCATTCCAGGTAGAATGGCCTTCATCAAGAATATAAATAGTAGTAAAGGCTGGTAAGGATGTAGAGGAAAGAGAACACTTATACATTGTTGATGGAATTATAAATTAGTAATTTCCATACAGTGGAAATCATATGGAGATTCCTCAAAAGATTAGATATGGTACCACCATATGACTTAGCCTTTCCATTCTGTGATATCTATCCAAATGAATTAAAGTCAGCGTACATGCACAGTCATGTTTATAGCAGCACAATCCATGAATCCATGATAGCCAAATTATGGAACCAGTGTAGGTGTCCATCAAGAGATGAATGGAAAAAAATATGTAGAAAATATATACACAGTGAAGTTTTATTTAGCCATGAAGAATATGACGTTATGTCATTTGAAGGAAAATGAATGCAATTGGAAAAGAGTATGGTAAATGAGATAAGCCAGACTTAGAAAGTCAAGGACCATATGTTTCTCTCATATGTGGAAGCTAAAGAGAAACAAGGAAAGGACAGGGGTTAGTCTCATGCAAATAGAAAGTAGACCGGTAGAGTAGAGAAAGAGGACTAGGGTGAGGTAAGAGGGGAGAGAAATGGGAAGTATTGAGGAATAATATTAACCAAATTATGCTATGTGCATGTACATATATGTAATAATAAATCCTACTGTAATGTATAATTATAATGCACCAATAAAAAATTAAATTTTGTTGGAGATATTAGAAACAAGTAGAAAGAAACACATTCAACTCCCTAATATAAAAAAAGCCTTGAATTTGCAACCACTTTTTACTCATTATACTTATAACAATAGAGGGGGTATACATTTTTTTTCAGTTAAAGCAAACTATATTCTGATATTCTTTTATCTTGCCTTCTCGGGAGCCTTTGCAAAAAAATTCATTATCTGCCCTGTCCCTTGTATCTTAATCATTTTCAATACAGGGATGTTCCCATTAACATATAAAAATGCTAATCCTAATGTCCCAAATCCAAAACTTTCTGAGCACTGGCATATTTTGAGTTGGTCTTTTGATATCACAAGTGGAAAACTCTACCTCTGACCTCATATGATGGGTCACAGGCAAAATTCAGGCACACACACACAAAATTATACAAAATTACCTTAAGCTATATGTACATGATGTATATGAAATGTAAATAAATGTTATGTTTAAGCATGGGTCCCATCCCCAAGATATATCATTATGTATATGAAAATTATCCAAAATAAAACAATTTGGAAATCCAAAACACAACTGGTTTCAACCTGTACTAAGTTTAGTCATAATACTACCATTTCAAACTTAACAGTCCTTTCTACCCCACTGTCTAAACTAGGTCAGACATCCTGGATTATTCTATGGCAGTTTTTAGTATACAGTTACATTTGTATTTGATATTTTATATTAAAACTTTTCTAACTCATTAAAATGTAAATCCTGTGAAAGAGAATATAAATGTTTCATTCATTATTGTACCTCCAACATGTAAGTCTGAAGCAAAATATGAAAATAGATAATGGTTGTATGAATGAATGAATGAATGAAAGGATGGATGAGTTGACAGGGAGAGACTGATATTGATGGCTAAATGTAGATACAATTCTGTGCCATTTAATGTGTAGATTATGGACTTTTGATAGACATTATTGGGTATTTCTATTTAATTTGATGATAAATTCTTAAATATATTTGTCAGTTACATCTAGACTTGGCCCTTGAAGGTACAAGTATATTTTTAATATCACTAACTTGCCCAAGCTTAGCATCACAGGGGGTGCTTCATAAATGTTTGTTGAATAAATGAAAATAGGTAGACTAGAAGGCAGTTGTGTAAATAAATAAACACAATAACTCAACCCACAGTTCATTAAATTTGTAGACGTGGCAGTGAGATTAGGAAGAGAAAAGTTGTCGATCTTTTCTTAACATAAATGAAAGTGATCCGCGAAGGGTGGCTTAACATCTTCAAGTCAATTAGCTGTTTCATGCTAATAATCTTGACTCAAGTTTGCTGTTCCCAATAATATTAGGAGAAAAATAACACATTTTGAATAAAAGTATATTTTTGAGAAAGATAGAGATAGGACGAATTCTTGACATAAGGGACTGATGGTTAGGCACTTGTCTGGTTACTGTTGGGTATTGTAGGATCTCTTTCTCTGAAGATTGTTAAGAATTTATGACAGTTTAGGTATAGTTCTGCCTGGAGCCATAGGAACTAATTGGATGACCCCTCTACTTATCAGCTTCCAATGTGAAGAGTGCTACAGGAATTCTCCCTGGAGATGGCTCATAGCAAGTAGGACAGAATAGTCACAGATTCCAGACTTCAATAATCAAGTGTCATAAAATGCATCCTAAAGGAGAGCTTGTTAGTTATCACTGGTATTTGAAGACTCTAGCAATGTTTACATTTCATATAATCTAATCATCCTTTGTAGCACACATTTATCCAGTATTAGAATATGGCAATTCAAGTCCCTGGTTTGGTATAAATCAGTGAACTATTTGTGGAGTGGACACAGGGTTTTTAACATGGTACCAGATGCTTAGAATTAGTAGTTGCTCCTTCAGGATTTATCAACTAATCGGATAGATAAAACCAGTGAAAAGAAAATCTTTACAGACACATAGACAAAACTATACGCATAGAGAAGTGCAATCGGGGGGGAGGTGGATATGAAATTCTGTAAGCACCATGAAAAATGGAAAATATTCATGGAAAAAGTAATGAAGAAAAGGCTTAGAGGCTATACAGAAAGAAAATGATGTGTTCTTCAGATAGAAAGGGGAATTTATTTCAAGCACTTGGAAAGGCTTGGAAGATATCTATTTCCAAAGTGGGAAGAAAGATTTTATATGCAGACAACAGGACAATGGATGGGATTAGTCGAAATAGAGGTGCAGATTTGGTTTATATGCATTTGAGAAATAAGTTTATCCTTTGAGATGCCTGTCTGGGTTGCTTTAACGCGTGCACACAGTATCTTTGGCTAGGTTATAGCCATTGTTTCCAGGAGCACTGTTACACCTGCCACCACCTATATCAGAACTTCTGTGTTGGCATAAGATTGGATTTAGATTGGTCCAAAATCTGAGTTTGTAGCTTAGTTCAGCCCCATTCTGTACTTTAGATAAGTTGCTTAAATTCTCCAGGATTCATTTTCCTCATCCATAAAATGAAGGTGTTGAATTAGAGCAGAAGTTTTCAATAGAAACAGGAATGCCCCTTGGGACTTTTGAACTTTTGTGGAAATGCAGCTTATAGTGTAACAACATCTGCGTGCACTATAATCGTGTACGTGTGAAAGCCAGGGATGCTAAATCCTTGGCAATGCACAGGACATTGAGGGTGGGGAGGGGCCTCACATTGTGTGGGACTTTCCAGTAAAAATTTTCAACAAAGAAATTCTGTTTGTAATCACTGAGGCCTAAAACCTAACTCCATTTAATTATGAACAAAGTCTTTTTTGGCAAAGTATAAATAAACACAACTTCCAGGATTGCAAAAATTGTGTAATGGAAAATTATGCTTCCTTTTGTTTAGAATTGTAAGTTGGTCATCATTTTAGAAAATCGTTTCAGTGTTGCTTATGATATTTGAGTTGCCAAAACACTTATCAGAATGCATTTATATTTGTGAGTTTGCTGTATCCCTATATGTGTAAATGCAAGGTGATGTTAGTTCACAATGTTTTATATTGAGGTTTCACATGAATATTTACACATTGAAATGCACATTCATCTATTGTATCTTATTTTCCTTTTATTTATACTTGTTCTGTATTGACTTTAGAAATTAGTATGATAAGGAGGTTATATTTTCTGTGAATTAGATTTCAGAGTTTTTGTAACATTTTATTCTAAAAGGGAGCTTTGAAACTAATGGGGTTAAAAATCAGTGAATTGGACTATTTCCAAAAAATTTAAGCTCTCAAGTCCATGGGTTTATAAGTTTTACTTTGATCTGTAAGGAAGGAGAAACTCTTAATGCTTCTCACTAGTGATGTTCAATACAGTGTCTAAATTACAGAAGAGGAGAAGAAAAACTGAAGCAGACTCTGTTTATTTTATAATTCTTTCTGCTTAGTCCAGTTGAGGTGAGAGATCAGGGTAAAATCAGTAGAACACTAGTTGAACACCACTGCATACATAAAGCACTAATGATAACTAAAAAAAAATGAGAAAGTGTTTGTTGCCCTACTAACAATTTTTAGGCAGACTTCATTCACAGAGAATAAATTTTATTTTCTTTTAAGTATTTATTTTAAAAATGAAAATTTTTCCTACTAAACTTGCATTTTGTTCAATGTTAGAAGAGCAAGTGGGAGACTGAAGCATTCTAATCTATTAAAGCACATGTCATGTTTCATTATTATCACTACTCTGACATCCAGATAATTCCCCTCTCCTGTGCCTCCGGTACACACACACACACACACACACACACACACACACACACACACACACTCATACCAATCATTAGAGTAATTAAGTCAGGTAAGACCACACTACCTCTATGGGGATAATGTTGAAAGTTTTCTAAATATGGTGACATACAAATATTTTAGTAGTATGATCAATAAGTTCCATTCTATAGGGCTTTTTAATTTGCACATGTCACTCTGTGAGAGTAAAGCACACTAAAATTGGCCTTTTTACAGTCAAATGCCTCAATTTTTGTTTCATTTCTTACCTCTGAAACATGATCATCTACTAAAACAAAACCTACAGGGCAGAAAGACATTTTCCCATTTTGCAAATCAAGCAGAAGCATGAATGTTTGCCGAGATCTCTAGCAGCTCTGCTGGGCATTTCTCATCCTTCTGATAATGTGACCTTCACATGACAGAATTGGATCAAGAATAACACATTTTGATAGTACTTGTAAAAGTAATGGAGCTGCTGTCAAAAATACCCAGGATGGCCATGAAACTTGAATACATAGTAGGTACTATGGGGGCAGGAGTAGGAGCTAATGTTTTTACTATAATGTGTTTCTCTTATTCATGTTTAACTTGCAAAAAAAATATTTGACATCCAGTTTTAAATGATTAAAAACAACACCAAATGTCATTGGTCCAATGAAAAGAAAGAAAGGCATAACAGCCTCATAATGCTGGTTTATATTCTGGAATGTTCATTTATTCATTCATTCAAAGATATTTTTGACTACTGCATGTAAACTAATATGTCAAGAAAGTTTTAAATATATTTTATCTAAGAAAGATAGGATGTGGAGCCGGGCGTGGTGGCGCACGCTTGTAATCCCAGCATTCGGTAGGCTGAGACCGGAGGATCCGGGTTCGCGGCCAGCCTCAGCTACCTAGTGAGGCATTCCGCAACTTAGTGAGACCCGGTTTCAAAATAAAGAATAAAAAATAGGGCTGGGGGTATAGCTCGAAGGTAGAATGCCCCTGAGTTCAATCCCCAGTACCGCAAAAAAAAAAAAAAAAAAAAAAAAAAGAAAGATAGGATGTGATATAAAAATTTGATCATACTCAGAAAGAGATTTAAGTTGAGTTCAAGGAATCTCTGGACACACTCGAAGGAGCATATAATCAGTGTCCTGTTTTGTACCACACATTTGTCCAGATGGGGAAGTCATTCATAGAGGACTTCTTGGGAAAGGTGCCATTTTAACTAGATGATGAGAAATAAGTAGTGATTCCAGCAAATGGCATTCTGGTCAGGTGGAATTGCATAAAATCAAGAATTCCAAAATATCCCCCAGGGAAGAAAGGATTATTCTATTTGACTCTTGTGCAGAGGTATATTAGAAAAGAAGACTACAAGTTAGATTATTGGCATTCCAGAGAATGATAAGGAAAGAATAATAAATTTGTGTTTTTTTAAATTAGGTAACTAAAGACCAATAAAGCTTGTGCTCAAAGAAATATTCTTTGAAAGATGAATTGACATGGTGAATGTGATATCTCTGTTCTTCTCAAGCCTGTGTTCTGCAATTGATAACTTTCAACCATTCTAACATTTTGTCACATGTCAATCATTCCCTGATACTGCATACGCCTGGATATCTTTTCATTCTGTTCCTGGGCCATGCATAAAGGATATTGTCATTTTGTAAAGGAATCTATTAACGAATACCTGACATGGTCACCAAAATTCTGAGCAAAATGCAATGCTTGATTCTATCTTTCTACATATAGCCAGTTGAACCAGGTCTAATCAATTCATAGGTTTGCTAGAGGCTTCTGTAAAGCCAACAGCTGGACCTTTGCTTCTTGGCACCTAGAGGGACTGATGGTCTAATTAGGGTCTATCTTTAAGTGGCTTCAACAGGAAACTTACAAAGAATGACAGAGGGTACAGAACTCAGAAAATAAAGGAGTCAGCAGTATTTAGGAAGAGGCAAAAGATCTACCTAGGCAAAAAAAAAAAAAAAAAAAAAAAAAAAAAAAAAAAAAAAAAAAAAAAAAAAAAAAAAAAAAAAAAAAAAAAAAAAAAAAAAAAAAAAAAAAAAAAAAAAAAAAAAAAAAAAAAAAAAAAAAAAAAA
>PVLC010024434.1:0-24426 GCA_004027655.1 Graphiurus murinus | reverse complement strand
GTTATGTGGTTAATGGAGGAGATAATGGAAAGGTGTGGTAGACCACAAACAAATTATTCCTCTCCTATCAACCAACGGAGACTATTTCTGGGCAGGCCTTACGACTTCCTTTGAAGGAAGTGATGTGGTGCAAGGTTCAAGCTTGGGCTTCAAGAGCTTTTTCATTTTCCTATTTTCCTTCTCTTTCTTAGAACCAACTGCCAATTGAATATGCCTGGGCCAGCTTGTGGAATGATGAGAGACACATGGGCCGGTCCTGTGCCAGCCGGCTCCCAAAGCAGACTCCCCCTGCTGACTTGGCACCTAACTGCAGGCGCATGAGCCTGCCTAGCTAAGACTGGCGGAATGGCCCAGCTGATCCCAGGCCTAAATTGCTACCTTGCAAATTGTGAGCTACATAGAAATGATTATTTTAAGTCATTATGTTTGGGGGTAGTTTGTTTCACAGCAAAAGCAGACCGGAACACAAAATCCCAGAGATCTGCAGTGGCAGGGAGCCTCTATTGTCTTAGGTTGTAGAAACAAAGACAACCGGGGGCCAGTGTAATGAGAACACCTCCCCCTGAAAGAGGAATAAGCACACGAGTGTCCCATGGCACCTCCGAGGCATGGAGGAGATGGAGCGGATATTGAGTGGAGCCAGGACAGGGAGAAATACCTTGGCTTCCCTCTTCTGTCTGCTTTCCAATCTCCCAGCAGCGCTTGCCACCAGTAGGGCTCAGCTGGCATCCAGGTGGGACAAGAGCCTGGAAAAGTGGCATCGGGGAATCAGCTTCTCTGCCACACAGAGCAGAGCAGGGGAAGAGCTAGGAACGGATCCAGGAGCAAACAGGCCCAGGACCATAGCTACATCCATTCAGAGAAAGAAAAGAAAGTGGGATTATTGGTGGAACTTTCAAAACAGCAAATTGCTCTCTCTTATTCATACTTTATTCTCCGTTTAGGAACTGAGCCCAAACTAAAAATGAATTTCCTAGCTGTTGGAAAACGGAAGTATCTCCCCTTCTGAGAAAACATTCCATCAAGCTCGATTAGCCTGTTTGCAAAATGTTGCACCCACCTTGGCCCATCAGAAATGCAAAACGGAGACTGCCTGAGATACTTTTGTTAGGTCACACTGACATAAAACACCAATTTGATTAACTTTAATTCATTCGGTAACCATTAAATCTTTCTGCATGCCAACCAAGCACAGTGATGGGTGGCACGACAGATATGCATGAACATCTACACACAGATAATTACAGTATAGTGCAAATGGCGGTGAGGCATGATGAGAGTGTGGGGGTGGGGCCATTTATGCTGGCTCTTGAAGAATGAATAAGAGTTCACCAGCTGGAAAAGGAAAGAGTATTGATTTCAGGAGGAATATATGAAGGTTCAGAGGCAAGAGGCAAGATGTCCTTTTCTTTTTTTGGTACTGGAGATTGAACCCATTCTACCTCTGAGCTACACCCCCAGGCCTATTTCATTTTCTATTTTGAAACAAAGTCTTGCTAAGTTGCTGAGGGTTTCGCTAAGTTGCTATGGCTGACCTTGAACCTGCATCCTCCTGTCTCAGCCTCCCAAGTACTGGGATTACAGGTGTGCACCACCATGCCCAGCTAGATGTTAAGAAACCATAGTTTTCTGTGAGTCCAAGAGGAATAGGGAGAGATGAACCATACAAGTGGCGGGGACCAGACCAGGAACATTTCATATGTTGTGTTGAGCAATTTGCCATTTACAGGCAAGTGGGAGACATCAACACTTTTTATTAGATTTTAAAGATATAATTAATACATGTATATTTTAAAAGTTAAAAATGATGTAAAAGATAAAAAAAAAAAGGGTCATGATTTTTACCCTCTCCTATTCTGGAGGTATCCATGGCTAGTCGTCGGAAGGGTATCCTGACACACTTTTCTCTTTTTTTTGCGGTACTGGGGATTGAACTCAGGGTCATTCTACCTCCGAGCTATACCCCCAGCCCTATTTTTTATTCTTTATTTTGAAACAGGGTCTCACTAAGTTGCGGAGTGCCTCACTAGGTAGCTGAGGCTGGCCGCCAACCCGGATCCTCCAGCCTCACCCTCCCGAATGCTGGGATTACAAGTGTGTGCCACCATGCCCGGCTCTGACACACTTTTCTTACTTGGGATTGATTTTTTTCTTTTTCTTTTGCTGTACTGGGGATTGAACTCGGGCATTCTACCTCTGAGCTATACCCCTAGCTCTATTTTTTATTCTGTATTTTGAAACATGGTCTCAAACATGACCACGGACCTGCGATCCTCCTGTCTCAGCCCCCCAAGTACTAGGATTACAAATGTGCGCCACCACACCCCGCTGGGTTTTCTTTTTTGATCTGACTGGGACTGCAAACATGGTGTAATATCCTTAGTACAACTTACTCTTTTCCCTTAACATTATATGGACAACTCTTTAGGTGAATTAGATTTGTTTTTTCAACCATTCTTTTACTGGTGGACATTCAGGCAGCTTTCTGTGTTTAGCAATTTCAAAAATACTGCGGTATAACTCCTCAAGGGTGGTTCTGGGTAGATTGGAGCTTTCATTTCAGGAAAATAGATTTCCAAAGGTAAAATTTTTGGGTCAAGTGATGTGTGTACTTTTTCATTTTAATAGATGTCCCCAGATTACTTTTCTAACAGGGCAGAGCGATTCCTGTTTCTCTACACCATCAGCCTGAACTGGACATTATCATTCTCTCGCTTGTGAATTCTGGCAAATATTCTGGGTGAAAATAAGGCTGATCTAATTTGCTTTTCCTTGAAAGCTACAGATGTTGAGCATCTTAGTCCATGTTTATCAATGATTTTCAAGGTTCCTTTTATGAATTGTTGGTTCCTTTTTCTATTTAGTTTCCTCTTCTTTTTTTTTAAATCCCTTGGTAGATCTTTGTATATTAGTGTTATTCTTTATCCATATGTTTTGCAAAGTTTCCCTTCCCTCACTGGATCATTATTTGTCCTTTTTCTTTTAAAGAACACTTTTTATTAAGAAATAATTACAAGCTGGGCATGGGGGTGCACACTTGTAATCCCAGCATTTGGGAGGCTTAGACCGGAGGATCTGGGTTCGAGGCCAGCCTCAGCTACCTAGTAAGGCACTCTGCAACTTAGTGAGACCTTGTTTCAAAATAAAGAATAAAAAAATAGGGCTGGGGCTGTAGCTTGGAGGTAGAATGCCCCCAGGTTCCATCCCCAGTACTGCAACAACAACAACAACAACAAAATAGGGCTGGGGGTATAACTCGGAGGTAGAATGCCCCTGAGTTCAATCTCCAGTACCGCAAAAAAAGAAAAGAAATAATTACAGACTAACAGGAAGTTGTAAAAAAAAAATAGTACTGAGAGGTCCATGTGCCCCTAACTGAGCTTCCTTCCAGGGTAACATCTTAGATAACTCAGCATAATATCAGAACCCCATTTTTTGATGTAGTTTATGGAATTTTTTTTAAACAACACATTTACTATCTCAGAGTTCTTGGATTAATTTTGATCTTGCCACTCAGCTAGCAGGTGGGTTGTTTCAAAACTGACATTTTTTTCTTCTCCTTCTCCTTCTGTTAACCAGTAACATGTTCTTATTAGTCTACTGATGGTAGGAATGAAGATATCAGCAAGTCCAAGGAACTCATCTCAAGAAAATTGTGGACATGAATTGAGTATTTTTTCTGATAAGCACACCTGTGTGACCCTGAAGGGCTAGCTTTAAAAGGAAGATTCCTCACCCCCATCTTGACACACACACTTTGGGTTTTAGAAAATTTCAGTTTTTTTGACGAATGTCCTGTTCACTGACTTTTTTTCCATTTGCTAGCAAATCAATAAAATTTAATTTTCCTTCTTCCCAAAGGCTTGTCTCAATTAGGGCAAGTACGGAAACTTCACTTCCAACTCTAAAGGCTGAATGGTTGACATCCGGGTGGCCGGGCTGGTTTCTTCCGAGGCCTCGATCCTCGGCTTGTAGATGACCATCTCTGTCTTTCTGTGGTCTCCTCTCTGTGTGTATCTGTGTCCTCCATGGTCCAGTTTTGATTATAACTTTGTTGCAAGTTTTCATATCTTGGTAATACATACTCCATCGTTTTTCAATATTCTCTCTCTCTCTCTCTCTCTCGGTGCTGAAGATTGAACCCAATGCCTTGCACATGCTAAGCATCAATATGTTCTTGACTATTCCTGGGTTCATATTTTCCCATTTGAAATTTAAAAGCGTTGGATGTCTCAGCTCCAGAAGAGGGAGATGGAATTTACCCTTCCCCTGCTTTTCTTGTTCTATTCAGGCCCTCGGTGATGGAAGGATGCTCGCCCACGGGGTGAGGGTGGATCTTCCTTACTCAATCTACTGACTCAAATGCTAATTTATTCTGGAAACACCCTCACTGACACACCCAGAGGGAATTACACGAGGCAGTGAATACCAGGAACTAGGAAACCGGACTCAGTTTTGAGGGTGACTGTCATACCATGAAATACTATATAGCGGACCGAATAAGATGGCCCTGTATACGGTGACATGGGACACCTCCAAGAAATATTGTTAAGTGAAAAGTGAAAGAGATAAAACCATTTATGGCATTATTTATATTAAGAAAAAAAATCCATACAAAAGAGAGAAAAATCTTTCTCTATGTAGATGTTCACAGAAAATATCTGGAACACTCCCAATAGATTACCGTCATTAAATCTTGAATCTTTGATGATCTGTATTGTTTGAATTTTTAAAAAATGGTAATATATTCATGTTTTGTGCAATTAAAAATAATTTTCAAGAATACAAATAAAATAGATTATTGTGAGTGCAGAAGAGATGATGAATGTTAGAAATAATATGGCAGCCAAGGGAGATGGAGATGATGGGGGTAGAAGACAGCTGTGTGGGAGGTAAAAACCCAAAGGTTTAAAGGCATCTAATTGAAATGTGGGTTCCAGGAAACTCTAAGCTTTCAAGCTTAGTTGACTGTGTTTCCCTTTTCTTTTCTTTCTTCTTCTTCTTCTTCTTTTTTTTTCTTTTGTGGTACTGGGGATTGAACCCAGGGGCATTCTACCTCCAAGCTACACTCCCACCCCTATTTTTTATTCTTTATTTTGAAACAGGGTCTCACTAAGTTGCAGAGGGCCTCACTAAATAGCTGAGGCTGGCCTCGAACCCAGATCCTCCAGTCTCAGCCTCCCAAGTACTGGGATTACAAGCGTGCACCACCATGCCCAGCTTGTGTTTCCCTTTTCTAATTAGAGGGCACAGAAGGAATGCTAGATTTTGGAGGACTGGAGGGGAGGTGCAATAATATCCAAACGCTTAACAACCCCCTCCATGCCTAAGGCCTGTGGAAGGGAGAGAGAAATCTGCCTCTCTTCTCTGTGAAGGTTTGATAATTGAATCTATGAAATAAACTGATCAGAGACAGATTAATAAGAGAAACACCATTTTAATTACATGCATACCCACAGGAGTCTGACAAAATATGAAACTGGAAGAAGGGCTGGATGGTTGTAATACAAAGTTTCTCCTCTTACTGGCTCTTGTCCAGTGGATTTCGATGAATGAAGTCCCAGGACTAATGAAGGGTATAGAAATGTGAACGTTTATTTGTAAACCAAGGAAACAGAGAAAAATAGGTCCTCCACAACTTAGTGAGACCCTGTTTCAAAATAAAGATTAAAGAAAAGGACTGGGAGTGTGTCTCAGAGGCAGAATGCCCCTGGGTTCAATCTCCAGTACCGCAAAAAAAAAAAAAGAAAATAGAAAGATTGAATAGCTCCCGTACATGGGAGGGGCTCTCGAAAGGGAGTAAGCGTAATCGTTGACGTTCTTGGGAGATGAGCTTTTATTTCTTCTTGTAGTCTCCCATCTGCTCTTTTGTGATAGGTCAGAATTGGGTCTTGGGACCCAGTGTCTTTTGTCCAGTTCCAATCCTTAATTTGAATTGTTTTCTTGTGGGCTGGTGACTTCTAATCTCCTGGTTTCATTTGTCTGCCCCTTCCTCCTTGTTTAAGGAGGTTGTCCTCAGAACGTGGCCCAAAGAAGGGGCTGAAGATTTGTTTTGATTTCCAAAGTCTGCCTGGTCATTGTTACCTTTCTATCTTCTTAGCCTTTCCTGTTTTTGTTCTTTATTCAGATGGCCTCCTTTAACCCTTCCTGTTCCTAGGTCCTCTGCCCTGCCTCAATTGGAGTTCTTGTGTCATCCTGAACTAAGAGAAAAGAACAGGGACTTGGATTTTCTGGGGGGAGGTAGCCACAAGGTATGGGAGGGTGAGGTGATAAAATGTATGGTGAATGGAGCTTGTCTTATTATGCAGATAGATTCTACCAGGCAGAATTAAAGTTGTCTCAGAGGAGCCCATCTGAATGGCTGATCATCTGTGACAAAGTGTGCCGGGGTAAGGTTATTTCTTCTATGAATTAATCTTTCCTGGTTGGTGAGATTCCCAGGGAGGTGGGGTGGGTAGATAATAATTGAGCTCCTTTTTGGAGAATCTATCTTAAGGCAAATAAAGAAACTTCAGATAATGTCTCTCCTTGTGCAGTTGGGAGAGAAAGAGGGGTGAGGCACAGGAGGGCAAGAGAAAATCAGAGAGATGTTGGTTTCCCTTTAGGTCAAAGTGCTCAGCATACCAAAGCACCATACTTTGCAGTATCATTTTCTGAGCCAAACATATACAAAGCCACTGGTAACTGTTGGTCTTGAGTATCCTGCTTCTACCTGCTCCCTCTAGATACAGAGAAAAATGTCAGAGGAACTATTTATTATTTCAGTGAGAGTTCTGACCACAGTGTCCACTCTATTCCACTTGTCTGGTTAGCTGATGTCTTTGGGAGCCTACAATATACCACTTACCTCAAGTTGGTAAAACCTACATAACTCACTTCAAGTTTCCTTCTACTTCCCGCTCGGTATCCCCTTCCCTTCCCTTGCCCCTTCCCTGCCTTTCCTTTCCTTTTGCTTTTCTATGCTGGGTATTGAACCCAGAGGCATTCTACCTCCAAGTTAAACCCCTGGCCCTTTAAAATTTTTTGAAATTGGGTCTCTCTAGGTTGCAGAAAGTCTCCTAAGTTGCTAAGTCTGGCCTTGAACCTGCGACTCTCCTGTCTCATCCTCCCAAGTACTGAGATTACAGAGGTGTGCCACCATACTTTACCTAACTTTGGTCTTCTTAAGAGAAGGCTTGGGCCATTTCTTACCCCGCCAGTGCTTTGGTGTCAGAGAGAAATAAACCAAGATGGGATCCATAATTAAGAATCCTAAGAGAAAAGACAAATATCAAGAGAATGTTGCTAGAGATTCTTGTTCTCTTGTTCTTCATGATGTTAAAGGGTGACAATCCCTCCTAGAAATAAATATTATAATGCGGTGATTTCTCATCCTTGGTCCTTGCTTCCCAAGAGAAAGATTTCAAACAGAAAGCATACATAGGGGCACATAAAAGATTTTTTTTTTCCTAATTCTGAGGATTGAACTCAGGGGCATTCTACCTCTGATCTATACCCCCAGCCCTATTTTTTTATTCTTTATTTTGAAACAGGGTCTCACTAAGTTGCGGAGGGCCTCACTAGGTAGCTGAGGCTGGCTGAGAACCTGGATCCACCAGTCTCAGCCTCCCAAATGCTGGGATTACAAGCGTGTTCCACCATGCCCGACTAAAAAATTTATTTTGGGAAGTAGGAATACAGTTTATGAGAAGGCCATGACAAAGGCGTACATTCCAGAGAAAGGGTCTGGAATGGCCCTTTTCTGGGAGTAGGAAATGGCAGCAAGTTCTCTTCCTGTTGGGATTTATTTACTCTGGAAACCTTCCCCCTCATGCATATACATTTGGAGGAGGAAACAATATCTCTTTTTGTGCCACAGCTTAGTGCACCTGTGCTGTTTCCACTGCTTTGGAAACTTTCCTCCAGGTGAAACTGTGCACGTGTGCACGTGTGTGTGTGTGTGTGTGTGTGTGTGTGTGTGTGTGTGTGTGTGTGTCTAAAATGGCAATTGCAGCTGGGTGGCAAATCTCCTTCTCTCTTCTCCTGAGGGCTGGGTGGATCCTCTGTCCCATTCCTCTTCCTGCCCTGTTCATCACTAACCTGACCACCTAACAATGACCCCACAATACCCAGGATGCCACCCTGATGTTAGTGTGTAACTGGAGTCCTGATTGGGGGGAGGGGTTGTCCCAACAAATCAGGCCCAGCGCTCTACCCAGAAACCAAATGGAAAAAGTGATGGTGAAAGGAATAAAAGGCATTTTCTCAATGTACCTATATTGGGAAGGCAAGGGGGATATCTATACTGAATCAATCAATGCTCTTCCTGCTTCTCATCATTATTTTTTCTGGGTTTTTTTTTTTTTTTGGTTTTTTTTTTTTTGCAAGTGGCCAGATTTGATTTACTGGGAACCTCAGAGTGAGCTTCTGGCCTAGGACTCTGGTTACAAGTACTTGAAACTATTCTTCTTGAGGTGTGTGTGTGTGTGTGTGCGTGTGTGTGTGTGTGTGTGTTGGAGGGTGATGGTTGGTGGCAATTAGAATTCAAACATCCTCTCCATAGTTTTGAGGTAGGATAGAAGAAATAAAAATAAGTAAAAGAAGAGACAAAAGGAGCCAGGTGTGGTGGCGCACATGTGTAACCCCATACTTGGGAGACTGAGACTGGAGGATCTGGGTTCACAGCCAGCCCCAGCTACTTAGTGAGGTCCTCTGCAACTTAGTGAGACCTTGTTTAAAATGAAAGAATAAAAAAATAGGACTGGGAGTGTAGCTTGGAGGTAGAATGCCCCTGGGTTCAATCCCCAGTACCACACACACACACACACACACACACACACACACACACACACACGGGACAAAAGGAAGGATGAGAACATGTAATTTTAACCAGAGGTTCTGCCTACCTTTCAGGCCTGACGTGCCCTGACTCAGTTCTTCTCCTAGGCCTGTCATTTTCAAATTTCTGGGAAACCTGCAGATTTTACAGTTACTAGAAATTCACCCACTTATGAAAATTACCTTTGCACTGTTAATTAGCCCAAGTAATAAACAGATTAAGCAAAAAGAGAAAAGCTATTTTAAGGAATCTATAATTAGGCAGGTGTGGGGGCGCATGCCTGTAATCCTAGTATTTGAGAGGCTGAGGCAAGAGGATTGCAGGTTCGAGGCTAGCCTCAGAAACTTAGCAAGACCCTGCTTCAAAATAAAAAATAAAAAGGGCTGGGGGTATAGCTCAGAGGTAGAATGCCCTGGGTTCAATCCTCAGTTAAAAAAAAAAAAAAAAGAAAGAAAAAGAAACTTATAATTTCCAGTGTCATTTCAGATCAGATAATGGAGACCATGTCATCAAAGGATCCTGAGAATGACCAGACCACCATAAACTGTCTTGTGGTCACCAGATTGGTGTCCATCGCTGATAAGGTCAGGGGGAGAAGGAAGGAGGGCAAGGGATATAGCTCAGGGCAGAACGGGCTTTATTGGGATAAAATCTGTGGACGGAACCTATAGGCTGAGGGGTTATATAGGTTAATCAAGAGGGGCATTCAAATTCTGATGGGTAGCCCCTAAGGTGAGAAAGTGGGGGATCCTTGCAGTCTGTGCCAAGCAAGATATGGGGGAGTTCCAGTCAGTGAAAGAGGGGTTCTTTTCCAGTAAATGAGATGGGTGGAGTTTCCGGGTAAGTGAGAAGCCTTCACAAAATGGGGTTGCTTTTGCTCTGGCCAGCCACCTAACAATCCCCACCTACCTTTTCATGGCCAGCTTTCACCAAGTTCCCTTTAAAAGTGGAGCTTGAGAACCCCCAAAGCACCTTTCATTCTTGAGATGGCCCACATTCTCCCCTTGATGTCTGTTTCTTACTTTCCTAAATAAATCTCTGTGCCTCTGATGGACACATCCTTCAATTCATTTCTGCAATGTTTGTCAAGAACCCTACTCTTCCTGAGCCGAGGTCTCCTCTCCAGCCTCCCCTTGGATCACCTCCAGCGACAGTTCATTCTCCTTTAAGCCGGAGTTGGTTTGATAGACTGGACAGCTGAGGAGGGTGTTGCTACAGTCTCCCAAGAGAGGAGATAAAAATTCGGCCCCTGCCTTCAGTCATTGCCATTCCATCCCACTACTCATCTGGGACCAATGAAAAGTGACCACTGGATTTAACAAGGGCATTTAAGAATGTCTCTTTGGTGCCAGCCCCAGGAGCTGCTGAACCAGTTAGGAAAGTATGTTAATAAATTAACCCCAAGGCCACAGTCTTTACTGGATTTAAGAACCTCTACAGATTAATTACCATTTCAATAGTACTCAGTTACAGCGTCCAATAAAGTCCTACAGAGAGAGTTTAATATAATAAACAAGGTCCAGCCATATAATACTTCTGCATAAAATTCCCTAGACATGGCACTCCTCTACATTTTCACGCTACAAATCTCCCATTATTAATTTAATTCTGTGTTCCCATAGAGCTACTGAAGCGCCCTGTCTACTTTTCCTACATTAAACAGCAGTGTGAGAGTGTGTGTGTGTGTGTGTGTGTGTGTGTGTGTGTGTGTGTGTGAGAGTGGGGGGCTCCCTCGGGTATCTTCACTGGCTGGAACTTGAAGCCTTTCTACCATGTTCAGAGCCAGGATTCTAAGCCCAGGCTACATGTTAGAATCATCCAGAAGCTTTTAAAAGGTTCCCTCCTCAGGCCCCACTTCCAGAGATTCAGACTTCACTGGCCTGGCCGAGGGCAGAGTCCAGGCATCGAGTTGTAATGATCTTCCGATGATTCCAATGGATGTCCAGGCTTAAGAATGACTGACTCTGGCCTGGACATATTCCTGGATTAAACTACAACTTTTCCAAATGGACTTTCTCCAATTCCAAGTCTCTCTTAGCTGCACCTTCCTCAAATTCTAAGCAGCTAGAACGTTCCATGACAATGCCATGTTGCTGCTTATGATGGGACTCGGGCACGGCACGCAGGGAGCAACATTTAAACTCCTGCTTTCAGTTACCAGCCCTCCATTTGCAGGACGCGGGGTGAGCGCCTTCTTACACTTTGAGCCCTGGGCACGCCACTTACCTCACCCTAATCCTGGCTCTGGTTCACATAAAACATGATAATTCTGTGGGGTTCTTGGCTTCCATGGCAGAAGAATTTCAGCACCAACCAGTCAGAGACAAAAACAGAATTTATTTAGGCAAGTGAGGAATACACATTTGAGGTAGGGGAGGGCAGAGAATTTTGAGAGAGAGAGAGACAGCGAGTGTGAGAGAAGGTGTGAGAAAATTTGTGCGCACGCGCGCGCGAGAGAGACTTAGAGGTTTTTATAGGGTGGAGGTCTTAGACTTCCTCATAACCCTCAGGTTCCTGCCATCCATGGGTGGTGGCTGGGTGGCACCTGACCTTGTCCTTCCTTGTGGATCCTCTCTTTACTAAGTGTCTCAGGAATCTTATGTGCGGAGAGGGGCCCGAGTAATTAAAGGTGTTGGTCCTTTGAGGCTTTTGCTTAAGATAGAACAGATCTTGTAGGGTGGAGTTAGATTAAGGGTGTGGGCCTATTGAGGCTTCTGCTCAACATAGAACACACCTTGTAGGGTCGAGTTAGAGATTATGAAGTTACTAGATATTTATTTATTTATTTTTGTGATGGAACCCGGGGCATTCTACCTCCTAGCTATACCCCTGTCCCTATTTTGTATTCTTTATTTTGAAACAGGGTCTCACTAAGTTGCTGAGAGCCTCACTAAGTAGCTGAGGCTGGCTGTGAACTCGGATCCTCTTGTCTCAGCCTCCCAAGTACTGGGATTACAAGCATGTGCCACCATGCCCAGCTTGAAGTTTATAGATTTTAAAAATATATTAAAATATATTTTCCCTTTCCTCCCAATTCATCTCCTTTCTATATAATATTTTATTTCTCCTATCCTACCTCATATGCGTTCTTAGTGGGGGTGACACTGCCTCCAGGGGGTAAAAATATCAATTCCTGCTTTTGGGGAGAGGGTGTAAAAAGTCTTCCTGTAATTATGTATGAAGCACAGTTATAGACACAGTTCAGGAAGAGGTATACAGTCCATTTATGGTATAGAAAATTTCATGGGGGATCATGATTAGGAAAAAGTCTAAACAAAAAGGTTCCCCAGAAGAACAGTAATGAAAAACAGGTGGAGAAAGCACTGATACAGAGCCCTGAGTTCAAGTGCTATGAAGCCCTTGAAATGAAGCTAGTGAGATGAGAAACCGACATTTAAATTAAATTTAATTTCAATTTACATACCCGCCGATGGTCGGCAGTTGTCGAGCACAGATTGAGAGGACGGGCCAGGCAATAAAACAATCATAGCCCCTGGTCTAGTCCAAAGTGCAAACATATTCTGGAGACAAATGGGGTTTCCTTGGTAGTTCCCGATGTAAGTATCC
The DNA here is from genome assembly GCA_004027655.1 of Graphiurus murinus. NCBI lineage: Eukaryota > Metazoa > Chordata > Mammalia > Rodentia > Gliridae > Graphiurus > Graphiurus murinus. The sequence goes on along the minus strand of PVLC010024434.1, from coordinate 12,041 downwards.
ATCTAGTCACTCCTGACTGAAGTACAGCTCCATCATTCAAATTTCTACCAATTTGTTTGCAATACCAAAGTTTGAAATAATTGCACCACTAATTATATGCTCCTAAGAAAATCTGAATTTCAGAATAAAATGGCCTTATTAGTTCCTAAGAAGCTCTTGGGTGTGCAATAACTTTTTTTAGTGGTGCTGGCTGTTGGCTGGAGGCCTAGGGCTGAGTGGCCTCCAGCTTTCTAACTCTTCAATAAACTTTTTCTGCTTGATAGGACTATCGTCATTCTTTTTTTAAATTTTTGGCCACCATTACTCCCATAGCAGAACCCAATGCCACTTTCTTTGCAGTTCTGGTTTCATTTTGCTCCGGTGTTTCTTGTTTTTATCTCAAGTAGAGCTGGTTGGATGGTGTGTTCCTTTCCCCTTTGCCAGGTAGGGCCGATGCTCTTTGTAGATGCAGGGGCCTTCCTCCGCCTGTCTTTCCGGCTCCCACCTCCCCATCCTGACTGCACCTATTTGTCAGGCGATTCCCTTCAGCTTGGAGTTTCTGGTGTTCTCCGTGCGAATTCTGAGCGATTGTTAGTTCTCCATGTACCAAAGTCTGAAACAGTGGTACCGCTTATTTTGTGCTCCTGAGAAAATCTGAATTTCAGAATGAAAAGGCCTTTTCAGCTCCTAAACAGCTCTTGGGTATGCAATAGTTTTATTGAGTTTTCCTTCCACTTCACCCACAGAAAATAACTTGTCTCTTGCAGAGTCAAATTGTCCTTCTTACTTGACCACTGATGTTGGAACCCAAGCTTGGGAACTCTAACTCCAGGACCATTATCTAGGAATAAGAACAGCCAAGTGTGGGTGTGAAGTGAAACGCAAGGAATATGGATGTTGAATACCAGACCCTTTGCCAGCCTCCATGTCTGCACTCCGTCTCCTAGTCTGCTTTGAGGTGAGCCTGCCTTGGACTTTGTTCTAGTTTGGATCTGGATGTCCCTCAAAGGATCACGTGCTGAAGGCTTGGCCCCGAGCTGGTGGTGCTCTTGGGAGGTAGTGGGAACTTTAGAAGGAGGGGCATAGTTGGAGGAAGTGGGTCATGGGGGGGCATGTCCTTGAAGGGCAAATCTTGTCCCTGGCAGGGGCTAGCAGGCACGCTCTCTCTCTCTTTCTCTCTGCTTACTGGCTGCCATGAGGTGACCAGCTTAGTCTCATTTAGCTCCCACCCTGATGTTCTACCTCACCAAGGGCTAAGAAACAATGGAGTCAAGTGACCACAAACTAAAACCTCCAAAGTCATGAGTCACAATAAATCTTTCCTCTTTCAGTTGATTTTCTCAGGTACTTTGTCACAGTATCAGAAAGCTAACTAACACAGTCCTTATAAATAAAGAAAACCACGCCCAGCTTACATGCTTGTAATGTCAGTACTTGGGAGGCTGAGATAGGAGGATTGTAGGTTTGTGGCCAGCCTCAGCAATTTATTGAGGCTCTCACAACTTAGTGAGATCCTGTTTCAAAACAAAAAGATAAAATAGGATTGAAGGGTGTAGCTCAGCGGTAAAAAGCCCCTGGGTTCAACCCCAGTGTCCCACCCCCCCTAAAAAAACTAAGTGATATAAACTTATTATTAAATTATATTTTAAGAGGTAATAAATACTCAATATATGCTGCTTTCTAATCATTTTACAGTTTACTATTATCTGTGTTCTTGACCTATATAAATATATACAGTACTCCTCCCTTATCCATGGTTTCACTTTCTGAATTTTCAAATTTTCAGTTGGAGTCAGTTTTGGTCCATAAATACTAAATAGAAAATTCCACTTTTTTTTTTCTGTGGTACTGGGTACTGGGGATGGAACCCAGGGGCCTCACAAGTTGCTGAGGCTGGCCTCGAACCTGTGATCCTCTTGTTTCAGCCTCCCAAGTACTGGGATTACAGGCATGTGCCACCATGCCTGGAAAAATTCCATGTTTTGAGAGCAAGAATGAATTTATACTCATAATTTTATTATAGCATATTGTTATAATTATTCATATTAGTTATTGTTGTCAATTTCTTACCGTAGCTAATTTATAAATTAAACTATTACATGAACTGGGCTCAGTGGTACATGCCTATAATCCTAATACTTGGGAGGATGAGACAGTAGGATTGTAGGTTTGAAACCAGCCTCAGCAACTTAGTGAGATCCTGTTTTCAAATGAAAATTAAATAGGGCTGGGGGTATAGCTCTGAGATAGAATACCACTGGATTCAATCCCCAGTACCACCAAAACAAAGACAAACAAAAAAACTGTATCATACAAAATATGGATGTATGTATAGAAAAAACATAGTATATATAGGGTTCAGTTCTTGGTTTTAAATACCCATTAGGGCATCTTGGAATGTATCTCCTACAGATAAGGGGGGAGTACTGAACACACATACAAATATTTATATATCTCTTTAAGATATATGACATATATTATTTAGTGTATATCCATATAAATATTGTGAAAATACTACATAATGAATCGGGGCTACTGAGCATGTCTTTTCAACTTGCAACTCCATGTTCAAGAAAACATTTGTGTGTGTGTGTGGGGGGGGTACTGGGGATTGAACTCAGAGTCATTCTACCTCTGAGCTACATACCCAGCCCTTTTTATGTTTTGTTTTGAAACAATGTCTTGCTAGGTTGCTGAGAGTCTGGCTAACTTGTTGAGGCTGGTCGCCAACCTTCGATCCTTCTGTCTCAGCCTCCCAAGTACTGGAATTACAGGCCACTATGCCTGGCTTTCAAGGCAACATCTTGACAGCTTGAAATTTGCCACAGTTGAGTATTTACACCATGATAATCAGCCAATGTTTCCAATCAGGGGCTGACTTATTTATTTTTATTAGATGTGCAGGCTTTAAAAAGTGACAGAGAAAACTTTCCTAGTGGAGATGAAATGTCAACGGACCACAGTGGAATGTGTGTTGTGTCTGCAGTACTTAACACTGTGAATTTGCACGAAACATCCCCAAATCACAATGGTATTGTTACCTACAGATAGAAGAGTTAGCAAAATCCGAGGAGAGCATTCTGTAAACAGCCACGGGCTATGTATAATCTAAAACGAAGAGTATTTTATACTTGATTATTATTGTAAACTGCGTGATACACATTCTTGATAGGAGTACAGTGTAATAAATGTATGTATGCATAAGCACGCTCTTCCCGGTACCATCCCCCGCTCCCTGGGCTAGTTGCCACCTCCACCACTGAACCTGGCTGTCCAAGCGGCACTGCGGCCCACAGCTGCACTGCCATGAGTGCAGTGTCGACTCCCGTCAAGCTCAGATTCTCACTTGGCGAAGGCCTGCTCCCACGGGAGGGTCTGTGTCTTCCACATGGGTCTTTGCCCAGAAGTGCGGGCTGGCTGTCGTAGCCAGGCTTCCTCCGAGGAGCTGGCCTCCCACGCGTCCGCCTCCTGCACACACTCCTTCCCTCTGCCAAGTCACCTGATGTGAGATGTCTCCCAGCAGGAAGGAAGGGAGCCAGGAGAGATGGCCAGATCCTGAGCTCCTTGGTTTTCAGCTGCCTGCTCTCTACCTGCACATCAAGAGAATTGTTTCAAAGGGACATTCCGTCCAGGTGAAAGCTTCTCTAAGAAATGTTTATTGTATGGTCTTCAGTTATCTTCTACAGAACCCCTTGGTGAACATGTACATTACTGGATCCTACCCAGGTATTTCTGGTATTTTGGGTTATAATATCTAGAGGTGGTCTGTAGTGTGTGTGTATGTGTGTGTGTGTGTGTGTGTGTGTGGTGTGTGTGTGTGTGTGTGTTACTGGGGATTGAAGCCAGGGTCTTTCTACCTGAGCTGTACCCTCAACTTTATTTTATCTTTTATTTGCTAGGTTGCTGAGAGTCTCGCTAAGTTGCTGAGGCTGGCCTTGAACCTGCGGTCCTCCTATCTCAGCCTCCCAAATACTGGGGTTATAAGCGTGCACCACCATGCCTGGCTGGTCTGTAGTTTAATTGCCTCACTCATTCATTCATTCATTGAGTGCTTGCTGTTAGACACCATTTTAGGTTCTAGATGTGCCAAGGTACATAAAAATCCTTGTTGGAGTGAAGGTTATGGCTAGTAGGGAAACATTTAACAGACAAATTTTAAAGTAAAATCCAGTCATCCTCCTGTATCAGTGGGACATTGGTTCTGAAACTCCTCAGATACTAATATCCATGAATGTTCAAGTGCCTTATGGAAAATGGTGCGGCATTTGCATACAGCCTATGCAATCCTCCTTCCTACTTTAAATCATTTCTGGATGGCTTCGAAGTCTTAATATAATGTAAATGCTATGTAAGTCATTGATATACTATATTGCTTAAGGAATCAGTGACAAGAGAAAAAGTCTATAGAAGTTCAGTATAGACACAATATTTTTTTTTAAATATTTTTGATCTGTGGTTGGTTGAGTCCATAAATTAAAGCTTGCAGATATGGAAGGCCAGCTGCGTATAGAATACTAGATAGTAATAAGTGCTAGGGAGAAAGGTAAAGCCAGGAAGAGGGATAAGAAGTACGAAGACGACATTTGAGTCATTCTTGAGAATGACTGTGACTTTGGAGACACAGTCTGAGCATCTGGGAACCGTGCTCTGGGCAGAGGGAATAGCAAGAACAGCAGCCCTGAGGTAGGAGTTGGCTTGGGTGACCTCGGAATAGGAAGGGCAGCATGGTTGAGGAATCCCCAGAAGATTTCTTCTGCATATGAAAACTGAGAATCTCCTAGGGGAGCAGACGCCACTTACTGATTCATGTGGTCTGCCATCATATAGTCTGCTTTTCATTGCTATAACAAAATAGGCAAAGCCAGATGCTTGATAAAGAAAAGAGTTCTATTTAGCTTACAGTATTGGAGGCTGAATGTCCAAGATTGGGTAGCCCCATCTATTAGGGTGTTCATCAGCACCCTAACACTTGGTGGTTTCAGACCCTCCTCCAGTTCATTCATATCTTCCAACTACCGTTTATCAAGCACTTATGAAATGCCTATGCTTTGATGAGGCCCCCAAATCATTTACTTAGAAACCATCTCCCTGCTTTGTTGTCAGTCTAACACCTTCTAACCCTAACTGGTTCCCCACTCTTCAGTTCTTTGGAGTACGAGCTATGAGCTTACCATTCCTCCTTCAAACAAACACCCCCTCCCCTCTTTAGGTTAGTCTTTAATGTATGCTCATGAGCCCAGGATAACTTTAGTTTCAAAACTGGCATTCTGCTCCCAGAACCTCCATTCCAGTGAAAGGCCCAGACTGACCTGCAAGAAGCATCAGGAGATTGAGCTTTGTCTTTGACTTACAGAGTTCAAGGCACCTGGGGCCACACAGGAGGACACGCACAGCAGGTCATTAGGTTGAGAGGTCTGTGGCCCAGTGGCCCAGAAGAGAGGACAGGGATCTGTGTTTTTTTTTTTTTTTTTTTTTTCAGTACTGGGGATTGAACTCTGGGGCATTCTACCTCCAAGCTATACCCCCAGCCCTATCTATTTTTTATTCTTTATTTTGAAACCGTGTCTCACTAAGTTGTGAAGTGCCTCACTAGGTAGCTGAGGCTGGCCGCGAACCCAGATCCTCTGGTCTCAGCCTCCCAAATGCTGGGATTACAAGTGTGTACCACTACGCCCAGCTAGGGACCTGTTATTGATGGAAGTCACCATATGCATTTGCTGAAATGCTTTCTGTGTGCTAGGCTGGTGAGTCTCAACCCTGGCTCCACATGCAAATACTTTAGAGAGCTTTTTAAAAAAACATAGACACGGGGAGCCTGAGATAGGAAGACCGTGGGTTCTCGACCAGCCTCAGAAATTTGGTGAGGCCCCAGCAACTTAGTGAGACCCTGTTTCACAATAAAAAACAAAATAGGGCTAGGAGGGTAGCTCAGAGGTAAAATGCCCTTAGGTTCAATCCCAGTACTACAAACAAAAACAAAACAAAACAAAACCCCCAAACAAATAAATATATGTAGATACAGATTTATAGATAAATACAAAGGCACTATTCCAAAACGATTAGGGCCAAATTCCTGGGGGCAAATCCTAGTCATCTGTAAACCTTAAAATCTCCCCAGGTGATTCTAAGTAGCCAGGGTTGAAAACTTCTGTGATGTTGCGCATGGTGGTACACGCTTGTAATCCCAGTACTTGGGAGGCTGAGACTGGAGAATTCCGGTTTCCGGCCAGCCTCAGCTACTTAGTGAGTTCCTCTGCAACTTAGTGAGACCCTGTTTCAAAATAAAGAATAAAAAATAGGACTGGAGGTGTAGCTTGGAGGTAGAATGACCCTGGGTTCAATCCCCAGTACTGCAAAAAAAACCCCCCCAAAAACAAAAAGCAAAAACCTCTGTGATAAGCATTCACTTAGATCGGTGATTCTCAAACTACTGCGCATTGGGTCCACCCAGGGAGCTCTGAAAACTAGTACAACCTAGGTCTTACCCACAGAGGTTTGGACATAATTGGTTGGGATGCAGCCAAGCAAGCCTGGAGGTTTTTTTTTTTTTTTTTTTTGAGAGGGGTCTTGCATGTTCCCTAGGCTGGTGTTGAACTTCTGGGCTTGAGCAATTCTCCTGTTTCAGCCTCCCAAGTAGCTAGGATCATAGGTATGTGCTACAGGCCAGAATGACCTATCCAGTACGCAATTATTTAAAACTTCACTTTTTGAAAATGCTGTACACCACTCACTCCTCTGGTTGTGCCAGATCTATGAGTTTTGACAAAGGCGTCGAGTCGTGAAACCATCACCCAAGTCTGGGAACAGAGGGATTCTGTCATCGGCCCATCTCATCATGCTGCCTCTTTATAGTCAGTCCCTATCACCACTTTTAACCCCTGGTGACTAATGATATATTTTTCTGCCCAATAGGTTTGCCTTTTCCAAATTGTCCTATAAACAAAACCATGTAGCATATAGACTTTTGGGTCTGGTTTCTGCACTTAGCATATTGCATTGGAAATGCATTTACATGACTGTGTATTATCAACAGTTTTTTAATTTTTTATTGCTGATTAGTGTTCTACAGTGTGCATGATCCAGTTTGTTTAGCCAATCCGCCAGTTGAAGGACATTTGGACTGTTTCTGGTTTGGGGTTATTATGAACAGATTTGTTCAAAACATTTGTGAACAGGTTTTCATGTGAACATGTGTTTTCATGTCTCTTGGGTAAATATATAGTAGTGGGTTTGCTGGGTCATGTGGTAAGTATGTTTAACTCTGTAAGAAACTGCCAAGTTGCTTTCCAAGATGGCGCTACCATTTTGCATTCCTATCAGCAGCATATGAGTTCCAGTTGCTCCGTATCTTTGCCAACACTCACTATTGTCTGTGTTTTTAATTTTAGGTATTCTAAAGGATGTACAGAAGCACCTCCTTTGCATATGTTGCAAATCTGATCATGCTCCTTTCCTGCTGAAAATGCCTGTGGCTTCCTGTTGCTTTTGTAGTTAAGCCCCAGCTGGTTAGCATGACTTGGGAGAGTTCGTTGCTGGGGGGCAGGGGTGGTGGCCTCTCTGTTTAGCGCTCAGACCCAAGTGTTACCGTCTTATTGCACTGTTTGCATCTCATGCCCTGGTTGCATTGAACTACTTTTAGCTCCCTCCAGTGCACTGGGTTTTCCTCACTTTTGTATTTCTCTGCTATTACCTCTGGCTGGAACATTCACCTCCTTTCTTGTCAATTCCTACTCACTTGCCTGTCCTGAACTTAGAGGTCAACTCTAGATGTCACCGGGACACCTCTTTGCACTCTCAGTGTCACTCCTAATTCCCATGGGATTCTCCGTTTCCCCTTCCAACTGTATTTCCCCACCCATAACCTCATGCACCCCCTTCTAGCTATTTCCATCTGTGTTAGATATCAAGATCAATCACACACTTTGCAGCTCTTCCCATTGAGAGAGGAAATTTTCCTCCATACCTTGGAATGATTAAGCTCCCCCCCTTCCTTTTGGTACTGGGATTAAACCCTATGAGCATTCTACCTATGGGCTATACCCACAGCCCTCTTCTATTTTTTATTTTGAAACAGGGTCTTGCTAGGTTGCTGAAGGTCTTGCTAAGTTGCCGAGGCTGGCCTCAAACTTGCAATCCTCTGGTCTCAATTTCCCAAGTCCTGGGATTACAGGTGTGCGCCACCACACCCAGACTAAGCCCTTTTATAGACAAGGAAACTGAGCCCAAGATCACATAGCTTTGAAGTGATATAGCTACATTCAAACCTTGGCTTGGCTCCAGACTGTGGGAGTCCGACCGCCATGGTCGTGCCTGGCAGAAGCCTGGCTTGTGCTAGCCTCTTTTCTGACTAGGAACATCACTTCCTTTGTTTAGGGGAACTCCTCCTGCTTCCTTTCCAACAATATGACTTTCATGGGGGCTGCCAACCACAACATGCCCTGCTTCTCTGGCTCCAGGGCATGTGACCAGAGCCAAGAAGACCAGAGCTGCTCTGGAGACCATCTCAATTAGAGCTAGGAGAGGAGCTGTGAACTTGGCCACCACTGATTGCCCTGCTTCTGGCTTCACAGAGAAAACAGATCTGAGAAACAGAGGGCAGAAGTGGTGTGTACAGCCAGGCATGGTGGCACACATCTGTAACCTTTGTACTTGGGAGGCTGAGAAGGGAGGATTGCAGGTTTGAGCCAGCCTTAGCAACACAGTGAGACTCTCAGCAACCTTGGGAGACCCTGTTTCCAAATAAAAAATAGAGGACTGGGGATGTAGCTTGGAGGTAGAATGCCTCTGGGTTCAATCTCCAGCAATCTTCCCTCCCTGAACCCCCCCACCCTCCGACACACACACGTGGTGCTTATGCTACAGGGAGGGCGAGGGAGGGCAAAGTCATGTGCTACCAGGAACACCCAAGTTCCTGCTTTTACTGTCTCTGAAGGCAGCTGTATCCTGCTCTTCCCAAGCCTTAGTTACCTTGCTCAATAAATTCCCTGCTTTGCCTCAGTTAGTTGAAATTAGACCGTTTGCAAACACTTTAAAGAAACTTCCTAGCTAGGCATGGTGGCGCATGCTTGTAATGCCAGTACTTGGGAGGCTGAGACCAGAGGATCCGGGTTCACGGCCAGCCTCAGCTACTTAGTGAAGCTCTCTGCAACTTCATGAGACCGTGTTTCAAAATAAAGAATAAAAAATAGGGTTGGGGGTGTCTCTCAGAGGTAGAATGCCCCTGGGTTCAATCCTCAGTACCACAAAACCAACCAACAAAAACAAAACCTTCCTGCTATACAAGCCTTGGTAGAATTAATGGAGGGGAGGCAGGACCAAAGCTTCAGGTAAGAGCAGCCCCTTGGAGCAGTTCAGGGGGTGAACAGTGGAGAATGTAGCCCAGGTTCCTGGCTTCCATGCAGAGCAAAGTCTCTCAGTCCCCGACTCAACTCTGATGGCAAAGGCATTTTCATACTTAGGGGAGAAATGAAAATGCATACTTCTACATCAGGCTGGTGGGGTGAGGAGGGGGGTGGAGGAGAGTGTGTCTAACAGGTTGTGAATAATTCAGATTTAATGACTAAGAAAACACCTTCCTTTTCTTTTTTCTCTCGATTCTTTCCCCTGCCTGACGCTTAGACAGCAGGTTTGGTAGGTATTTTTGTTCCAGAAATTCTGCTCGAGGACTAGTGAGCCAAGTCCTCAGCATTTTTCTTCTTGGGTGTGAAAGCTGGAGTGTTGGGGAATCTGGGCAAGCGGAAGCAGCAGGTGCCCCCGCCCCACCTCCCAGTTCTTCCTACTGCAAGCCACCGCCCCCTCCTCCAACCCCTGGGGCCCTGAGCTTGTGGCCGGTGGGCCACAGGGCACATGTGTGACTTGCTCTTGACCAGGCAGATGGGCGCCACTACAGCTTTGTGGTATTGGCTCTCAGATGGGGCCTCGTCACTCTCTGCAATCTTATTACACGCCCACCACCATCAATTCCAAACCTCATTACTTGCTTCAAGCCCTCGGTACCCACGCTCCCCTCCTCTCAGAAGACGAATTTTTAAAAGAGCAGCTTTATCGAGGTATACTTCCTGTGATATAAAAGTCACCCCTTTACAAGCGTTCAATTAAATGGTTAAATGATTTTTAGTATATCTGCAAAGTTCTATAACCATCACTGCTATCTAATTTTAGAATGTTCTTATCATTCCGAAAAGAAGCCCCATAGGTATTAGCAACTCCCACCCCACCTCGCCCTCCTTCCTACAGCCCCTGGTGATCGCTAATCTGCTTTCTCTACTGTCTGAAAACAGAGTTTGCTTATTCTGGACATTTCATATAAATGGAGCCATGCAGTATGTGGTCTTTGTGTCTGGTATCTTTCACTTAGCATGATCTTTTCAAAGTTCATTCATGTCGTAGCATGTGTCAGTGCTTAATTTCTTTTTATGGGGGAATATTTCATTGGGTGGATATGTATTTAATTGTTTCATTCATCAGATGATGGATATTCGAATTGTTTCCGGTTCTTGGATACTGTGATTAATGCTGTCATGCACAGTTGTGTACAAGTTTTTGTGTGGATATATATTTCCGATTCTTTGGGGGTATAACTCTAAGAGTATAAATGCTAAGTCTCATATGTGGACTCAAAATGGTAACTTTTTGAGTGACCTTTGAATTTCTAGGTCATATGGGTAGCTTTTTGAGAAACTGCCAAACTGTTTTCCAAAGTGGCTACACCATTATACAATCCTAACATCAATGTATGAAGGGTCCAGTTTCTCCACATTTTGCTAATGCTGGTAATTACACTGATATTTCCTTGGTGCCAGGGGAGGATTGGTTGATTACAGGATCCCCATGGATATCAAAATCCACAGATGCTCAAGTCCCTTATATAAAATTGTCTTTTATATTTTAGCTACCCTAGTGGGTGTCAAGTGATATTTCATTGTGATTTTGATTTGCATTTCCCTAGTGACTAATGATGTTGAATATCTTTTTATATTTTTATAAGTCATTTTTATGTCTTCTTTGATGCAATTCTATTCAGATTCTTTGCTCATTTTCAAATTAGCTTATTTTTATCTTATTATTGATTTGTAAAATTCCTTACATAGTCTGGACACAAATAACTTATCAGATAGGCGATTTTTCAAATATTTTCTCCTATTCTGTGAGTTATCTTTTCATTTTCTTCATAGTATCATTTAAAACACAAATGATTTTAATTTTATAGTGTTCAGTTTTACTTTTGTTTTCTTTTTTACTTATGCTTTTGGTGTCTTACAGAAGAAAGCACTGCCGAACCCAAGGTCAGGACAATTTAGTACTACATTTTCTTCCAGAAGTTTTATAGTTTCAGCTGTCGCATTCAGAAATAATTTTGAATTTGTTTTGTATATGGTGTAAAGTGGGTGTCCAACTTCATTCTTTTGCACGTGAATATCTAGTCTCAGCACCATTTATTGAAAGACTGTTCTCCTTTAACTTAATTGTCTTGGCACTTTTGTTGAAAATAACTTCACTATTAGTGTAAGACTTATATCTGGCCTCTCAATTCTATTCTATTGAGCTACATCTTTAGCTTATGCCAGTACCACTCTGCCTTCGTACCGTAACTCAGTATTAAGTTTAAAATGGGGAGCTATGAGTCTGCCAAATTTGCTCTTCTTTTTCAAGAATATTTTGGCTATTTTTGGTTCCTTGAATTTCTATCTTAATTTTAGAGTCAGCTTGTCAATTTCTGCAAAAAGGCTACTGGAATTTTGATAGGAATTGTAAACTATAGATCTATTTGAGAAATATTGTCATCTTAGCAATATTAACTCTCCCAATCCATGAATGTAGAATATCTTTATTAGATATTCTTTAATTCTTTCAATAATGCTTTAAAGTGGTCAGTGTACAAGTCTTGCACTTTTCTTATAGAATTTATTCCAAAGTACCATTTTCTTTTTGATGTTATTGCAAGTGGACCTGTTTTCTTAATTTCATTTTTGGATCAATCATTGCTACTGTATAGAAATAGAATTGATTTTTGTATATTGCCCTTATATTATGCAACCTTGTTGAATTTATTAGTCATAAGT
>PVLC010024433.1:0-24668 GCA_004027655.1 Graphiurus murinus | reverse complement strand
GCTTGTAATCCCAGCATTTGGGAGGCTGAGACCGGAGGATCCGGGTTCGCAGCCAGCCTCAGCTACCTAGTGAGGCACTCTGCAACTTAGTGAGACCTGGTTTCAAAATAAAGAATAAAATATAGGGCTGGGGGTGTAGCTCGAAGGTAGAATGCCTCTGAGTTCAATCCCCAGTACCGCAAAAAAAAAAAAAAAAAAAGAGTATACTCCTAGAAACCAAACACAGTGGTACATACCAGTACTTGGGAGGCTGAGACAGGAGGATCATAGGTGAGGCCAGCCTCAGCAACTTGGTGAGACCCTGTTTCAAAATAAAACAGGAGCCAGGCATGGTGGCGCACGCTTGTAATCCCAGCATTCGGAAGGCTGAGACCGGAGGATCCGGGTTTGCGGCCAGCCTCAGCTACCTAGTGAGGCACTCCGCAACTTAGTGAGACTCGGTTTCAAAATAAAGAATAAAAAATAGGTCTGGGGGTATAGCTCGGAGGTAGAATGCCCCTGAGTTCAATCCCCAGTACCGCAAAAATAAATAAATAAATAAATAAATAAATAAATAAATAAAACAGGACTCAGGGTATAGATCGGAGGTAGAACGCCCCTGAGTTCAGTTCCCACTACCACAAAAAGGAAGGAAGGAATGAAGGGAGGAAGGGTGGGGATGAGGGATAGCATTTATTCCTAGCTCAAATATTCCTTTTAGAAAGGCTTCAGAGATTGTTCTGGTCTAAAATGACCTCTCTGTCCTGCCATAATACGCACTGCAGTCTCTACACCTCCCTCTGCTACTCAGTCACCCAGCTCTTCCAATTCATTGCCCGTTAATGGCTTGATAATTTACTAATTGTCTGTAACTGGATCCTTCAGGGAACAACTCTTCCCATTCTTTTCTAATTTCATCATAGACATAATGCTTAGGAAAGGGAACTCACACAAATACAGCAATTCATATCACATGTAATAAGACTATAAAGAATCAGAATTAAGGTGAAAACTATCAGGTAACTTATGCAGACACAGAGGTTGTCTTGTTCATCAGGTGATTAGCGTGGTAACTGAAAGGAAAGCAGAATCAAGTAGAAGATTCCCTAAAATAAGATGTGCGTATTTCAACACAGCAGGAAAAACAGAAAAGAGACAAAGATTCAGAGGTAAACGAATATGGGATTCGGGGGCTCAAGTGAAGAAAAGACAAAGGACATCTTTTTTTTTTTCTCTCGGTACTGGGGATTGAACTCAGGGGTGTTCTACCTTTGAGCTATACCCCCAGCCCTATTTTTTTTTTTTTTTTTTTTTTTTTTTTTTGCAGTACTGGGAGTTGAACTCAGGGGCATTCTACCTCCGAGCTATACCCCCAGCCCTATTTTTTATTCTTTATTTTAAAACCGAGTCTCACTAAGTTGCGGAGTGTCTCACTAGGTAGCTGAGGCTGGCCGCGAACCCGGATCCTTGGGTCTTAGCCTCCCAAATGCTGGGATTATAAACGTGCGCCACCACACCCGGCTGACAAAGGACATCTTTTTCTCTGCAAAGATGAAAAGGAAAAACTAGGTGTGTTGACATAGACCAGAGTTGAGTTGAGCAGGTTAAGAGAGAAAGTGCTCCTGATATGTATAAACTTAGCTCCTGATATGTATTAAGCACTAAATTAGTTTTCAGGGTTGCTGTAACAAATTTATCAAAAACTTAGTGGCTAGCCGGGCGTGGTGGCGCATGCTTGTAATCCCAGCATTCGGGAGGCTGAGACCGGAGGATCCGGGTTCGCGGCCAGCCTCAGCTACCTAGTGAGACACTCCGCAACTTAGTGAGACTCGGTTTCAAAATAAAGACTAAAAAATAGGGCTGGGGGTGTAGCTCGGAGGTAGAATGCCCCTGAGTTCAACTCCCAGTACTGAAAAAAAAAAAAAAAAACTTAGTGGCTTAAAACAACAGATATCTTACAGTTCTAGAGGTAAGAAGTCCAAAATAGGTCTTCCAGGGCTAAAACCAAGATGTTCACAGATCTGAGTCCTTCCTGGAAGCTCTAAGGAGAATCAATTTTCCTGCCTGCGCCAGTTTAGACAGGTAGTTCCCATTCCGTGGCTCCCAGGCCCTTTCAAAGCCAACAAGGGTCTGAGGATCCTCCTCCTGACTTGAGCTCACTGGTTCTAACGCTGACTCTGTTTTCAAAGACTCTGGGATTACATTTGGCCCACCTGATGATCCCGGGCTACTGCTCCATCTTGAGGTCAACTGATAACGTTGATTCTACCTGACACCATTATTTCCCTTTCATCAGGTAACATAACTTTCACCGCTCCAGGGGATAGGCTGTGAACATCTTTGGAGGGCTGGTATTCATTACCACAAGCACCGTGTTATATGCTACATTTACCTCTTATTTAATCCTCAGAACAGCTCTAAGAAATTAGCCATGTGTGGTGGGGCACACCTGTAATTCCAGTAGTTGGGAGGCTAAGACAGAGTCAGCCCTGCAAGTTAATGAAACCCTCAGCAACTTAGCAAGACCCTGTTTCAAAATATAAAATTAAGGCAGGTGTGGTGGTGCACACTTGTAATCCTAGTAGTTGGGAGGCTGAGACAGGAGGATCTCAGGTTTGTGGCCAGCCTCAGCAACTTGGTGAGACTCTCAGCAACTTCGCAAGGCCTTATTTCAAAATGAAAAGCAAAAAGAGCTAGCAGTGTAGCGCAGAGGTAGAATACCCCTGGGTTTCATTCCCAGTACTACAAAAAAATAAAAATAAATTTTTGTGGAACTAAACTGAGAGAACCAGAATTCAGAGAGCACAACCTCCATTGGCCTATGTCTTTTTTCTTTTCTTTTTTTTTTTTTTTTTTTTTTGTGGTACTGGGGATTGAACCCAGTGGCATTCTACCTCCGAGCTACACCCTGGCCCTATTTTTTATTCTTTATTTTGAAACAGGGTCTCACTAACTTGAGGAGGGCCTAAGTAGCTGAGGCTGGCATCAAACCTGCAATCTTCCTATCTCAGCCTCCCAACTAATGGAATTACAAGTGTTCACTTGTCTTCCACTAGCCTCTTTTTTTTTTTTTTTTTTTTGCGGTACTGGGGATTGAACTCAGGGGCATTCTACCTCCGAGCTATACCCCCAGCCCTATTTTTTATTCTTTATTTTGAAACCGAGTCTCACTAAGTTGCGGAGTGCCTCACTAGGTAGCTGAGGCTGGCCGCGAACCGGGATCCTCCGGTCTCAGCCTCCGGAATGCTGGGATTACAAGCATGCGCCACCACGCCCGGCTCACTAGCCTCTTTCTAAAGCCTTCACTACCCTCTTTTTAGTATAAGAGAGAGATAGGAGTGAGGCCATGTATAAAAAGTAAGGCTTTTCTTGACACCTAATTCAACCAGAACAACTGTTCTCCTTCCATCTCCTTATATTTGAGATCTCTGTGATTTTCTTAAAAGTTATAATTCTACTTTACAACATGCTACATTCTGTCCTGGGAGAAGAGCTATCTCCAGAAGAGGATCCCAGGAGTTCCCAGAGAGAGCGGGCACTCGACTAGGTTCCAGCGGGGTCCTCGACCTACATGATGGAAAAGAATGTCAGCAAGTGTCACTAGAGGCACAAAAGTCTATTTAGAAAAGCAAGGAACACACATTCAAGGGAGAATGTAGGCCATCTCATCCTGAAGTGAGAAACACGTTTGGGGGTTCCCGACTCCTTTTTTTTTTTTTTCCTGTGTGTGTGTGTGTGTGCGCGCGTGCGCACCAGAGAGAGAAATTGAACCCCAAGGGTGTTCTATCTCTAAGCTATACCCTCAACCTTTGTGTTATTTTTTATTTTGAAACACACTCTCGCTAAGTTACTGAGTGCTGTCCTCAAACCTCCAATCCTCCTGTCTCAGCCTCCCAAGTCCTGGGATCACAGGTATGCACCACTGTGTCCAGCTTCAGCTCCTCTTTTAAAGGAAACTTGGTGCAGGGCAGGTACAGACAGGCATGGAGGCATGAGGTCAGTCCAGTGGGCAACAAGACTGTTCCCGGTGGCCTGGCCATGCTCAGGGTCCTTAGGCAGCCATGGTCTTCATTATCTGAACAAAAGATAATGCTAGAAAGTGCCCTAAATTATAGGTTTCTCAAAATATTGTATCTCTCTTTGCTTAAACTATTTATTAGTGGGATAATTAATAGTAAACCAGGCAGAGTTACAGATTTCCCAAAACTTTGGGAGTGTCAGGCCAGGGAGCGCACTTGGGGAGTGACAGCCTTGGAAAGGTATGCGGAACTTAAAACTATATTTCCTTGTCTTTCCTTTATGTCTCCTTTCTACCTATTTCTTGTTTCTCCTACCTCAATTCCACTTAGGCTTTGGTGTGTTAAAGAGGCCATATGTTAAGAAACGAGGCTAAAGCAGATTTGAAAAGGTGTCAGTGTGAATGTGCAGCGCATTTACATGTGTCTGCCCACATAGGAGACACACAGGAGGAAGTGGGCCATCTGGAGTTCAGGAGGGGAAAGCCCTCGTGAGTGGAATCAGAAGAGGCAAGAGGACTGCCTACCTCTTTTTTCACCAAATGAGGATACAAAAAGCACAGTCTGCAACCAGGAAGAGGGGCCTCACCAGACCATCCTGTTGGCACATTGATCTCACATGTCTAATTTTCTGAAATAAATTTCTCGTTTATGAACCATCTAGCCTACGGTACTTTGTTGTAGCTTCCCAAACTGCCTAAGACAGTCCCCAAAGTGTAATGTGTTGGGTTAGTACTATGACTATTTTAATATCTTGACATGTATAGCCCATTGTTTTGCAGAACGCTATCAACCATATGTGAATGCATTCTTTAAAGAGTATGGGATGATATAACTGACTTCCGGGTAATCCCTTCATCTCACAATGGACTCTTAAATGGTGTTCTTTGGCTCATCCCTAAATATTAAAATTTTCTTTTTTATGTCCCTATAAAAAGACTATGGCAACAGGATGGAGATCAGAGGAGTCTGTGTCTGATGGTAGAAGCCTTGGTATTAAAAGATTGGCAGCCGGCCGTGATGGTGCACGCTTGGAATCTCAGTACTTGGGAGGCTAAGACAGGATCACAGGTTCACAGCCATCCTCAGCTACTTAGTGAGGTCCTTCGCAACTTAGTGAGAACCTGTTTCAAAAATAAAAAATAAAGCCAGGCGTGGTGGCGCACACTTGTAATTCCAGCATTTGGGAGGCTAAGACCGGAGGATCCAGGTTGGCGGCCAGCCTCAGCTACCTAGTGAGGCACTCCTCAACTTAGTGAGACCCTGTTTCAAAATAAAGAATAAAAAATAGGGCTAGGGGTGTAGCTCGGAGGTAGAGTGCCCCTGAGTTCAATCCCCAGTACCACAAAATAAATAAATAAATAAATAAATAAGGATGGGGGTGAGGTTGAAGAGGTAGAATGCCCCTGGGTTCAACCCCCAGTACCACAAAAAAAAAAAAAAAAAAAAAGACAAATGTCTTGATTTAACTCTTATTTCCAGAGCAGTCATTTTTTTAATTTTCTGGGGCCATGGCCCCTGGCTCTGAGAATCTGATGAGAACTAGGGACCTCTCACAAGTAGAATGTACATGAACATATGCAAAGTTTTTCATACAACTTATTTTATTACATTCTAAATTGACTGCCATCACAGACCATTTAAACCAGTCTTGGAGGATCAGGGGTACAGGTCATTGGTGGAATACTACCTAGCAGGCATGAGGCCCTGGGTGGGATTCCTATAATCAAAAATTTAAAAAGATGATCTTCAAGCTGGACGTGGTGGCACATGCCTATAATCCCAGTACTTGGGAGGCCGAGACAGGAGGATCACAGGTTTGAGGACAGCCTCAGCAAGTAGTGAGACTCTCATCAAAATAGTGAGACCCTGTTTCCAAATAAGAAATAAAATTGGACTGCAGGTGTAGCTCAAAGGTAGAATGTCTGTGTGTTCAATCCCCAGTACCACAAAAAAAAAAAAAGCAGAATATAGAATCTGGACACTTAATCTAATACCATATAAAAAAAGCCAACTCAAAATGGATAAAAGACCTAAATCCAAGACCTGAAGTCATAAAACTCCTAGGGGGAAAAAAATAATAATAAAGGAAAAGCTCCTTGACATTGGCCTTAGCAATAATTTCTTGGATATTAGACCAAAAGCATGCTTCAAAAGCAAAAGTAAGTAAATGATATTACATCAAACTAAAAAGCTTCTGCACAGCAGTCAACAAAATAAAAAAGCAACCTTAAAATTTGAAAAAATATTTGCAAACCATGTATCAAATAAGGAGTTAATATTCAAGATTTATAAAGAACTTGCTAACAAGAAAACATATAACCTGATTTTATTTTTTTTGTATGTGTGTGGTACTAAGGATTGAACCCAGGGGCATTCGACCTCTGAGTTATACCCCCAGCCCTATTTTTTATTCTTTAATTTGAAACAGGGTCTCACTGAGTGGTGGAGGGTTTCACTGAGTAACTGAGGCTGGCTGGGAACCTGGGATCCTCCAGTCTCAGCCTTCCAAGTACTGGGATTACATGTGTGTGCCACCATACCTGGCTCAACAACCTGGTTTTAAAATGGGCAAAAAGTGAGGCGTGATGGTACGTGCTTTCAATCCTAGTACTTGGGAGGCTGAGACAGGAGAATCGTAGGTTCGAAGACAGCCTCAGCAAGTAATGAGACTCATCCACCTAGCAAGACCCTGTTTCAAAATAAAAATAAAAAATAGGGCTGGGGTTGTAACTCAGAGGTAGAATGCCCTTGGGTTCAATCCCCACTAGCACAAAAATAAAATGGGCAAAAGATTTTAATAAACATTTCTCCAAAGATTATGTACAAATGCCCAAAAGATAAATGAAAGCTGTTCAACACCAATGACCATTAGAGAAATGCAAATTAAAACTACTGTGAGATACCAACTAATGCCTGTTAGAATAACTTATCAAACAGGCAAGAGATGCCAGGTGTGGTGGCGCATACTTGGGAGGCTGAGACAAGAGGATCGAAGGTTCGAAGCAGCCTCAGCAACTCAGTGAGGCTCACATCAACTTAAGCAGTCCCTGTTCCAGAGACTGGGGAAGCTGGGGCAGGAGGATTGCAAGTTTGAGGCAAGCCTCAGTAACTTAGCAAGACCCTGTTTCAAAATAAAAAACAAAAAGTGCTGGGGATGTAGAATGTCCTGGGCTCAATTCCCAGAACCAGAAAAATAAATAAAAGAGACAATAAGTATTGATTATGGTATGGAGAAAAGGGAACCTGTATACACTGTTGATGTACAAGGAATTTAGATTAGTATAGCCATTATAGAAAACAATATGGAGATTTCTAAAGAAATTAAAAATAGAATTACCATAGGATCCAGCAACCTCTCTTCTGGCAATATACTCAAGGGAAATAAAATTATCGCCTCATACAGATGTCTGCATTCTCCTGCTCATTATTTTTCACAATAGCCAAGACAAAGCCGGGAGCAGTGGTACACGCCTGTAATCTCAACTTGGGAAGTTGAGAAAGGATGATCACAGGTTCAAAGGCCTCTACAACTTAGTGAGGCCTTCTGCAACTTAGAGAAACCCTGCTTCCAAATAAAAAAAAATCTGTC
Organism: Graphiurus murinus; assembly: GCA_004027655.1. Lineage (NCBI taxonomy): Eukaryota > Metazoa > Chordata > Mammalia > Rodentia > Gliridae > Graphiurus > Graphiurus murinus. Next base: position 17,081 of record PVLC010024433.1, on the reverse strand, counting down.
TGGAGGTGTAGCTCAGAGGTAGAATGTCCCTGGGTTCAATCCACAGCACCACAAAAAATAACAATAATAACAATACCCAAGACATAAAAACTTAGTTGTCCATCAATTGACAAACAGATAAAGAAACTGTGAGGGAGCCGGGTGTAGTGGTGTATGCTTCTAATCTCAGTACTTGGAAGGCTGAGACAGGAGGTTCCAGGTTTGCAACCAGACTCAGCTACTTAGTGAGGTGCTCTGCAACTTAGTAAGACCCTGTTTCAAAATAAAAAATAGGGCTGGGGGTGTAGCTCAGAGGTAGAATGCCCCTGGGGTTCAATCCCCAGTACTGCAAAAAAGAAAGAAAGAAACCGTGAGGGGCGTAGCATGATCCTGACAACTGTGACAACATGGATGGACCTGGAGGACATCACGCTGAGTGAAATATGCCAGACACAGTAGGGAAAAGCATGCATGATTTCACTTATATGTGAAGTTATATAAATCACATAAAAGTCAAGTAAATAGAGACTAAAACAGTTGGAGAGATATAGAAAGTAGGTAAAAGATATAAAATAACAAGTATGTAGGTAAACAAGTCAGTAGTTCTAATTGTACAACATAAAAATCAGTTAATATGTTTTATTTAGTATCTTTGCTAAATGAGTAGATTATAGCAGCTTTTGCTACAGAGGGAGAAAAAGGGGTATGTGAAATGATGGATATCCACTATTTCCACTGTAGTAACCATTTATTATATATATACTATGTATCTTGAAATATCATGTTGTATATATATAAAGTAGACAATAAACAGTAAAATATACACAATAAAATTTATTTTAAATGGTTTCTTCAAAAAAAAACATTATGACTCTAAGTTCTACAACAGGAAAAAGTGATACAACAATAAAGAAATGAGTAATTAAAACTTTAACCAATATTTATTGAAAGTGTACTAAGAGCCAGGCATAGTGGCAGACACCTGTAATTCCAGTACTTAGGAGGCTGAGACAGGAAAATCACACAGCCTCTCAGCAACCTGGTGAGACTCTGTTTCAAAATAAAAATAAAATAGGGCTGGGAGTATAGCTTGGAGGTAGAATGGCTGAGTTCAATCCTCAATACAACAACAACAAAAAAGTATACCAAGAGTTGCTAGGAATTTAAATACAAGACATAGTTGAAGTTGAATCAATACAAACATAGAAAAGAATATCTACAAAAATAATTCCACCTCAAATTAAAACAGATTAGCATAGATATACCTTAAATATAAATATTTAAATAACAGGTATATGTGGCTATTTTACGTGCAACTTCACAGTTCAAGTCCTTTAATTTCTGTTTGTTGAATTATATTAGGTTCTGTAATTTTTTTTTTTTTTTCAAAACTCAGGGTTGAACCCAGGGACATTCTACCTCCAAGCTACACTCCCAGTCCTTTTTTTTTTTTTTTTTTTTTTTTTTTTTTTTTTTTTTTTTTTTTTTTTTTTTTTTTTTTTTTTTTTTTTAATTCTTTATTTTGAAAGAGGGTCTCACTAAGTTGTGGAGGGCCTCACTAAGTAGCTGGCCTGGGATCCTCCTGTCTTAGCCTCCCAAGTACTGAGATTACAAATTTGTGCCACCATGCCCCCAGCTAGGTCCTGTAATTTAACAAAGAAAATGCTAATGTATAACATATACCCCGATGTACATGCATAGGGCTTCCCTATGGTTCTTGCAAGAAGCAGAATATCAAGTTATTCAAAAAGGGGGAAGAGCCCAACGTGGTGGCCCACGCTTGTAATACCAGTACTTGAGAAGCTGAGATGGGGGGGCGGGGGGAATCATCCCAGTTCTTGGCCAGCCTCAGCTATTTAGTGAGGCCCTCCGCAACACAGTGAGACCCTGTTTCAAAATAAAGAATAAAAAACAGCCAGATGTGGCGCTTGTATTCCCAGTACTTGGGAGGCTGAGACAGAAGGATTGCAAGTTCGTGGCCAGCCTCAGCTACTTAGTGAGCCCCTCCGCAACTTAGTGAGACCCTGTTTCAAAATAAAGAACAAAAAATAGGACTGGGGGTATAGCTCAGAGGTAGAATGCCCCTGGGTTCAATCCCCAGTACTGCAAAAAAAAAAAGGGGGGAGAACTGGACCTCAGTGGTAGAGCACAGAGCATGTGCTTGGCACTCATGAGGTTCCAACCTCAGCACCAAAAAAAAAAAGTGGGTGGTGAAGGGGAGCAGTTATTCTCTGTCCACTTGAATTAGACTTAGACAGAATTTTAAGAGGTCGATTACTCAGGGAAAGTTAAACATCCACAGGTAATTTTACTACTGTGTTATACTACCCTCTGCTATCCAGAAGCATCGCCTATCTATAACAGAGTCCAGACCAGGAAAGAAGAGTCCTCTTAGCAGTAAAAACCTGCATACCAAGGTCCTAACACTAAAGCTCCATTCATTGGAAGTACTTTGGCTCTTCACCCAGAATGATCTATCATTTTTATCCACTATTTAACAAGTGTGGTCATGTGTTCTGCTCTCATAGCACACTGAAAGCATTACATTAGAGAAAGAAGGACCACCCTGAATGTGCCTGATCTTGTCTGATCTCTGAAGCTATGCAAGGTCAGGCCCGGTTAGTATTTGGACTGGAGAGAGGAGGAGACAACTATTGGCACGTGTAATGAGAACAAAGACATAACTTCGAACAGCAAAGCAATAAGCAAACCAATCCCCCCAAAACAGACACAATTTAGAAAGGAACTGTTTTGCCAAGAAACAAAATATGGTAGTCAGTCTCTACATTACTGTCCCAGGACAGGATTGGCAGAAGTTTCCTCTGTTAATAAACTGTTGCGAGTTCACTGACATTCTAGATACACAAAGGCCCTCCGCAACTTAGTGAGACCCTGTTTCAAAATAAAGAATAAAAAATAGGGCTCGGGGTATAGCTCGGAGGTGGAATGCCCCTGAGTTCAATCCCCAATACTGCACAAAAAAAAAAAAAAAAAGTCCCTGGAGTCGATCAACTCTAGGCTCCAGTTTTGAAAAGTGGAAAATACGCGCTGGGGTACAAGCAGACTCTGAAGATGATCAGAAGATGATCAGACAGGGCAAAGCGAAATTGGTCATCTTCGCCAACAACTGCCCAGCTCTAAGGAAATCTGAAATAGAGTACTATGCCATGTTGGCCAAAACAGGTGTTCATCATTACAGTGGCGATAATATAGAATTGGGCACAGCATGCAGAAAATACTACAGTGCACATTGGCAATCATTGATCCAGGTGATTCTGATATCATTAGAAGCATGCCAGAACAGACTGGTGAAAAGTAAACCATTCGACATTTTTCTTTAATAAAACTTGCCAGAGCTTGTTTTAAATAAAAAATAAAAAGGAGCCAGGCGTGGTGGCGCACACTTGTAATACCAGTACTTGGGAGGCTGAGATAGGAGATCATAGGTTCGCGGCCAGTCTCAGCTACTCAGTGAGGCCCTCTGCAACTTAGTGAGACCCTGTTTCAAAATAAAATAAGTCTGAGGGAGCTAGGTGTGGTGGCGCACGCTTGTAATTCCAGCACTTGGGAGGCTGAGACCAGAGGATCCAGGTTCACAGCCAGCCTCAGCTACCTAGTGAGGCACTCGGCAACTTAGTGAGACCCTGTTTCAAAATAAAGAATAAAAAATAGGGCTGGGGGTATAGCTCGGAGGTAGAATGCCCCTGAGTTCAATCCCCAGTACTGCAAAAAAAAAAAAAAAAAGTCTGAGGGTAGCTCGGAGGTAGAATGCCCCTGGAATCCCCAGGACCGCAAAAATAAATAAATAAATAAGGTTGGGGGTACAGTTCAGAGGTCAAATATCCCCTTGGTTCAATCCCCAGTGCCAAAATATAAAAATAAGAAAAAAAATTAAATAGGTGTGAGTGTAGCTTTGCTGGTAGAATGTCCCTGGGTTCAATCTCCAATACCAAAAAAAAAAAAAGGTAAAGCAAAATAATCTTAAGTCTTGAAACCGAGGGTCTAACTTCCGCCCCTCAGATCACCTCAACCTACAACTCTCCTAATGCAGGCGACATCCTAAAGCAAGAGACAAAGTACATCCTAAAACATTCCCTCCTATTCATCCAGGTCCAGGCCCAAGTAACCAAGGACCTGAGATAGGAATGAGCTCCATCCCCTTCCACTCAGCCCCGCCTTGCAGCCCTCCCCTTCAGCCTTTAGATCCCGCCCCTTCCGGCTTGAGTTCTTCCTGCTCAGCCCCCACCTTGAGTTTCCTCTCCTTCTGCATAGAGATCCTCTCCTTCCTGCTCAGCTCCATCTTAAAGCAAAATAATCTTAAAAAGCCATGCATTATGCTGCATGCCTGTAATCCCAGTACTTGGGAGGCTGAGGCAGGAGGACTGCAGGTTCGAGGCCAGCCTGGGAAACTTACTTAGCAAGACCCTGTCTCTCAAAATAAAAAGGGCTGGGGATATAGCTCAGTGGTAGAACTCCCTAGGTTCAAAGTCACAGGGGGATGGGGGGATATGATCTTAAAAAGACAAAGATATTAGAAAAGACAAAGACAAGACCAGAATGATAGAAATAATTACAGAAGACTCTCAAAAAATAAACTGCAACCTGCTACCTTAAAAGATAGTATATAAAGTACTTATTACTTAGTAAGCAACCAATAAACATTATTATTATACATTTAAAAATTAGGGCTAGAAGAGCTGATAAAAGTATAATCATAGTGATCAGGCAACCAATAAGGACTTATTAAGAGCCTACCAGGTCATATGCAGTGTACGGGAGCAATACAAGTTCATTGTGATCAACCTAAGAAGCACTTTTGTGTGTGTGTGTGTGTGTGTGTGTGGTACTGGGGATTCACCCAGGGGCATTCGACGTCTGAGCTACCCTCAGACTTTTTTTTTTTTTTGCAGTACTGGGAATTGAACTCAGGGGCATTCTACCTCCGAGCTATACCCTCAGCCGCAAACCTGCCATCCTCCTGTCCCAGCCTCCCAAGTATTGGGATTATAAACGTGTACCATCACAACCAGCTATCACTATTTTTTATTAAATAAATACAACACTTTGCCCCAATAAGAGGCAAAAGTCATATTATATTCAGCAACGATTAGAACTATTTTCCTTTAATTTAATTTCTTTTAAAGTACCTTTTAGAGCCAGGCGTGGTGGCGCATGACTGTAACCCCAGCATTTGGGAGGCTGAGACCGGAGGATCTGGATTTGAGGCCAGCCTCAGCTGCTTAGTGAGGCCCTCCGCAACTTAGTGAGACCCTGTTTCAAAATAAAGAATAAAAAATAGGGCTGGGGGTGTAGCTCGGAGGTAGAATGCCCCTGAGTTCAATCCCCAGTATCTAAAAAAAAAAAGTACTGCCTTTTATTTAAGTCCAGACTGCAGAACGTGAGGCCTAAATTGTTTGCTCCAAGAGAGTTGACAAATGATTAGACAAGGCCTGGCACATGCTTGTAATCCTAGTACTTGGGAGGCTGAGACAGGAGGATCGCAGGTTCAAGGCCAGTCTCAGCTACCCCTCCACAACTTAGTGAGCCCCTCCACAACTTAGTGAGACCGTGTTTCAAAATAAAGAACAAAAAATTGGGCTGGCAGTGTAGCTTGGAGGTAGAATGCCCCTGGGTTCAATCCCCAATACCGAAAAAAAAAGATTAGACTAATTACCAAAATGTGTCTGATGATTTTCTAAGGTAGACTCCTTTACCATTATTCTCCAGGTTTAGGTAGAATAAGGATTTAGATAAATTCCCTCTCACGGAAAATCCTTAGGCTGGAGACATATGTAGCTCAGTGGTAGAGCACTTGCTTAGCAATGCAGAAGGCCCTGTGTTCAACCCCAAGCATCGAAAGACTGAAAGAGAAAACTTTCCTAGCCTTGGAGGTACACACATCCTGAAAGCACCCACTTGGATGTGCTCCTAGGATTCACACATTGAGAGGCACCACAGTTACACATGGATGTGCATTGGTTGGATTGTTACTTTCCATCTATACAAAAGGTCCTGAATAGACAAACGTATAGACAGAATGTAGATTAGTGGGTTACCCAGGGCTGGAGGGTGGGTGATGATGGGGTTACCAAAAAGTTCTACAATGGACTGTGGTAATACCACACTACTAAAAACCACTGAACTATACATTTTATAAGTAGGTGAATTGTATGGTATATGAACTATATTTCAATGAAGTTATTATTTTAAAAAGTTAACTTCACAAAACTTGACAAATTAAAAATGCTGCATTACAGTCCAATACCATAGGACCCACCCCTGTCAGATAATTTTACTGGCCTCATGAGCTAGATCACTGACAGATCTACATGGTTACATGGTCCCCACCCACTTCTACCTCTGAGGTACATCCCTAACCCCCTCCCCTTTTTTAAAAAGTTTTTTGCATGCCTACAATCCCAGAACTTAGGAGGCTGAGACAAGAGGATCACAGGTTTGAAGACAGCCTCAACAACTTAACAATGCTCTCAGCAACTTAGTGAAACCGTTTCAAAAATAAAGAATAAAATAAGGTTGGTGGTATAGCTTGGAGGTAGAATACCCCTGGGTTCAATCCCCAGTAACCCCCCACCAACACACACACGTACACACATAACACACATACATAATTCAATTTGTCCCCCCACAAATACAGAGATCAGGTATGGGGTGGGAGTGGAGGTAGGGGGTTCATTTTGTAAAAGTTAAAAACACTTCATGCTGAACTTTAGTATCAGTGATTTTTCAAAATAATTATTTTCACACACACACACAAAAAATCCTGGAGCCAGGAGTAGTGGCGCATGCTTGTAATCCCAGCATTTGGGAGGCTGAGACTGGAGGATCCGGGTTCGCGGCCAGCCTCAGCTACCTAGTGAGGCATTCCACAACTTAGTGAGACCCTGTTTCAAAATAAAGAATAAAAAATAGGGCTGGGGGCGTAGCTTGGAGGTAGAATGCCCCTGAGTTCAATCCCTAGTACCTCAAAAAAAAAAAAAATCCTGGAAAAGGTATCTATTTTAGCATTTGAGCTTAAAAGAAAGTGCTACTATTCCATCAGCAAAATATGAATTATTAGCCGGGTGTGGTGGCACACGCCTGTAATCCCAGCATTCGGGAGGCTGAGACCGGAGGATCCGGATTCGCAGCCAACCTCAGCTACCTAGTGAGGCCCTCCGCAACTTAGTGAGACTCGGTTTCAAAATAAAGAATACAAAATAGGGCTGGGGGTATAGCTCAGAAGTAGAATGCCCCTGAGTTCAATCCCCAGTACCGCAAAATATAAATAAATAAATATGAATTATTTGCTGGGATACAGATATAGTCTCATAATAGTTTTTTGTTGTTGTTGTTGTTTGAAATGGATGAATTCTGTAAAGTATAAGAGAAGATATATCTATGTTCCCAGAATTTCAGAAAATTTCTGCCTCACTCACAGGAATAGCAGTGTTTGCAATTCCAAGAAACAATAAATATTAGGGCTTAGGGGTTTAGTTCAACAGGCTCCATGGACCTTAACCCGCCCCCAGTGAAAGGCAGGTCAGTTGGCTAAAATACCTTGGAAGCTCTGCAAGAGCAGTAAACAAACAGGTGAATAATACACTTAATCTTATCCTCAGTGCCTACTTCAGTACAAATACTAGGCTGTAACTCTCAAAAATTTGCTAATGAATGGAGATTTTCTGGGTGATTAGGCCACCTGCCAGCCTGCAGCTGTGTTTTCTATTTAGGAACCTTTGGAAAACCTTTTCTCCTCTGGCCTTGCTTAAAGAAGTGCCTAGAACAATAGACTCTTCTCACCTACTTTATCAGCCCAAACTGTAACCCCCTCATTATTATGAGCAACCTAAAGTTGAAGTAAAACCTCCTTCTGTGATGTGATCATAAACAAATCTATATTTGTGAGGAGTGTGCTGACAGTCTCAAAGCAGTTTTTAATGTTCTCTCTAGAGATGAAAAGAATAAAGAAATAAGAAGAGAATATACTTAGTGTGCACTCCAAAAATATTTTAGGGTAAAGGTAGGTAAAATGTTCTGGGTCACTGGTTTTGATCAATTTTTGAAAACATTTGAAGTCTGTGTTTTGAACACAAGCATACTGGTGGCAGCCTTGTATCCTGACAAAAGGTGAAAGAAACCAGAATGGCAGAGCCTGGAGAAATTAATCTAAGTGTATAAAATGATTATTTTCTCTATTCTCAATAAACACAACTTACTAATTAAAATTTTCAAGTATGGGAGAAAGTTTAAGACAGTCCTGAAGGCAAAAGGAGAAGAGCAAAAACTAGAAAGATAAAGAGCAAAACATTAACAATAGGATATAATAAGAGCAATGTTACGGACACTTTTAATTCCTAAATTATACATTTCATTCATATCAATATTTTATAATAAGCATGTGAAACCCCAGTGATAAGGAAAAAATTTGGGGTTTGAGGTTTCTTTTTCCTTTAAAAACAAATACATACTAGCCCAGCCTGGTGGTGCATATCTGTAATCCCAGGATTTGGGAGGTTGAGACAGGAAGATCACAGGTAAGAAGTTAACCTCAGCAACTTAGTGAGACCCTCAGCAACTAAGCAAGATCCTGTATCAAAATAAAAAAGACAAGGGTTTGGGGGTGTTGCTCAGAAGTAGAATGCCCCTGGGTTCAATTCCCAGTACCAAAGGGGAAAAAAAATAACCACATACATACTTTCTCCCAAATAAAACTAAACATTTGAGCTTCCTTATGGTTCACAATTTACAGACTATTGGTGGTAAAAGTAGTGTAGCCAACAGTAAAAAAAAAAAAAAAAATTTATAGAGCTGGGAGTGGTGGCACACACCTGTACTCCTAGTACTTGGGAGGCTGAGACAGGAGGATTTCAGGTTCAAGCACAGCCTCAACAACATAGCCGACCCAGTTTCAAAATAAAAATAGTGTAGCACAAAGGCTTAACCCCCAGGACTACAAAAAAACAAACAAAAAAAACCCTCCAACTTCTGTTAATGATATTTACCAAACTTCATAGTGATGGAAATATCTACATAACCATACTATAATCAACAGATAGACCATGGCTTACACTCTAAGAGGATTTTTGGCAGGAGTGAAAATAAAAAGCAATTACTTCCAATGAGGAAAACAGAGGAAGAACTAGCAGACAAGGTGGCAAAACCAGACAGACCACCAGCTTCCACAAGGTAACACTAATTGGAATTCAGAGCATATGCTCTGTCTCTTCTCCCCTCAGAAAATGTTTTATAGATAAAAATAGAGATGTAGTGCAGTGGTAGAGCACTTGCCTCAAACATGAAAGCCTGGGTTCAATCCCCTGGGGGGTAAAAGAAAAGATGTTTATTAGTGATAAAAAAATAAATAGTTCAAGTAGAGAACATATGCCTAGCCCATCCTCAAGAAAATTTTATAAAAAAGTTTAAACATATTCCATACTGAGAAATAAAAAAAAAAAGATTAAAGAATTATTGGGGAAAAAAAAATTCCAAAATCTGATGCAGCCATGAAAGCTTTCTCATATTACCTGGGTTGCTTCTATCATTCCACTGTTCCTTTGCCATTGGGCATGAGCTCTGTGTCACCAATGTTCTGTATTTGTTATTGCAATAAGATACACACTGTCTTTTTCCTAAAGATGGTAATTTTTTTTTTTTTCGGTACTGGGGATTGAACCCAGGGGCATTCTACCTCCAAGCTACACCCCCAGTCCTATTTTTTATTCTTTATTTTGAAACAGGGTCTAAGTTGTGGAAGGCCTCGCTAAGTAGCTGAGGCTGGCCATGGAACCCAGATCCTCCAGTCTCAGCTTCCCAAGTACTGAGATTACAAGCATGTGCCACCACGCCCAGTTTAAAGATGGTAATTTTAATTCTTCCCATGAAACTATATAGTTCTAGAGCAAGACCTTCAATCATTTCTACTTTATCTCCCCATCATAGTCCTAAGAAATGAGTACTAAACAGATGTAGTTGACTAAACCTAGTTCTAATAATTGTGATCATAATCACTATCACAAAAGGTATCTGTGCAACAGATTTGTAAAAATAAATCACAATTGTGTACACAAAAACAAATAGCGAGCCGGGCGTGGTGGCGCACACTTGTAATCCCAGCATTCGGGAGGCTGAGACCAGAGGATCCGGGTTCGCGGCCAGCCTCAGCTACCTAGTGAGGCACTCCGCAACTGAGACTCGGTTTCAAAATAAAGAATAAAAAAAAAAAATAGGGCTGGGGGTATAGCTCGGAGGTAGAATGCCCCTGAGTTCAATCCCCAGTACCGCAAAAAAACAAAAACAAAAACAAATAGCGTCCAATGCAACTTTGCTTGGCAGTGGGCCAACTGCTGTCTTTGTTGTAACTTGTTCAAAAACGTGTTTATTTAAAAGGAAAAAAAAATGTAGCTGGGCATGGTTGCACATGCCTATAATCCCAAAGGCAATACTTTGGAGGCTGAGACAGGAGGATCATGATTTCAAACAGGCCAGTCTTAGAAAGGCTGTTTTCAAATAAATAGAGTTGGGGTGTCGTTTGGAGATAGAATGTCCCTGGACTCAATCCCCAGTATCAAAAGAAAAAAAAATTAAAGTATCTCAACAGCCTTTACAAAACATTATCTCTTTCTGCCACAAAGAACTAAAACAACACATTTATTGGGCACTAGAAAAGTACAAAGCGACACAGTAGATCTGTACAGAAACAGTAGACAGTCCCAGCTCCCAAGTATCTCAAGCACAAACCACAACTCAAGAAATGTCTTGGCAATGCATGTATATAAAACTGTGTGCTTAAACAATATAGAAAGCACACTAGGAAAAAAAAATATATATATATATATATATTGTCCAGGAAATACAGCCTCAATATTTCAAAGATAATTCTTTCTAAACATTTTCTTTTTGTGTGTTCTTTTATAAGTTCTTTTATAAGTTTTCTCCTCTATTGTTTAAGCTGTTAAGAAAACAAAGATAGAAATTTTGAAACTTGTTTGAACCATCTACTTTCTACAGTGAAATGGAAAGGAAGATCATAAATAAAATCTCTTCTGATATTTTTATCACAGAAGAGGATCAAAAGAGAGGAGAAACAGGTGCAACAATGCAAGACACCATCAAGGTGACTATGAAAGATTATGTTTTCATTTCCTAACCTTTGGGTAAAAAATAGTCTTTCAAACATTATTATCTGAAATTGGCTCTCACTTTCCCAAATATAATGTATGGGTTGTTACTACTCAGCCTGGGAACTTGCAATGTTCCACACCACTCAGAAGTTACCAGTTAATAAACGCTTTAAAAAGTTAGTATTGCTTTAAAAAAAAAAAAAAAAACTGCCAGTTGTTCCAAGAAAATTCACTCTCCCTAAAGAAGTAATTTATTTTGCAAAATACTGTAACTCACAGTGGAAGACAGGATGGAATGCTATTCTTGATAGTAAGTAGCAAAAAAAGACTACAGAGTAACACCGAGTGCTACTTTGTTTATACGGTTGTAACTCGCACATGCAAGTACTCTATACAGCATTGCACAAGAAACTGTCAAAAATGAATGCTTTTTATAAAAATTATTTTCTAAATAAGGACTCCCACAGAGATGTGCTATTTCTAAGTATGATTTCTTTAGCAAGTCACAGTGATAATGCTCACTGTGAAAAGACCTCTTATAGTTTAACAATAGTAAAAGTCGCTGTTACTCATTATAATGCCTACCAGTTCAGTAACAGAAATCAACTTTACAGATGCTATCAGCTAGGCAGAATGGCATGTTATAAAACCAACCGTATTGCCATCAAATGTTTATTTTGTCCTAATTCTGTGGACGCCAGCAACTTGATCTGTGGCGGTTTTCTTACCCTCTCCCCTTCCCAAAAGGCTTCAGCCCAGGAGTTCAGGTAATACTTTCCACAGTTCAAAGGTTAAGGCAAAATCGGCTCTACCTAAAGCCCTAGCCCTGAACAGCACACACCCCGACCCCGCTTTTACTTATTCTTTTCAAATCGTGGCCGGGGAGAGGCTGAGGTCCCACATAATTGCAAATCCACAAGAAATGAGGTGTTAGGTAGCGAGAAAACAAACTGGGATGTCTGGCGAGACCGACAGCGATCAAGAACCATTTCGCCCTAGACATCAGCCTCTGCAGAACACAGGAAACGAGACTATGCTCAAAGAACCTGCCGCCCGGAAGCAACAACTCCATCCAACGGCAAAGAAAAGTTAAGGAAGAGCTCCGCGCCCCAGCAGCCAGAGCTGGTGCGGAGACGCGGGCCGGCCCCGGCAATCTGCAGGCTGGGGCGGTCCGCGGGCGGTGGCTGCGGCGGCGGCTACGGGGCGGACCCCGGCTCGGGAAGGCTCCGGGTGTGGGGTGCGCGGCGGGCCGCGGGCAGCTTGGGCACCGAGCCGGCCCGCACCCCTCCCCAAGACCACGGAGAGTGGGCGGAGAGGCCCGAGCAGAGGAAACGGCGGACAATGCCGGACCGGGGTGGTGACCTCGGCGCGCTCCGCCGATCCCCGGCGCCCCTGCCCTCCCGGGGCCGCCAGCAGCCGCGCTAAGTTCGCGCCCTAGCCCTCCCTTCCCCCGCGGGCGGCGAAGCCCCGGCCGCCGAGCTCTCTCCACCTCCCCGTCGCCGCCTCCCTCCCAGCGGGGCGGTTCCCGAGTCGGCGAGCCGGCGGCGTGCGAGCCGAGCCGGGCGCGCGGGGAGGCGGCGCGCGAGGGGAGCGGGCGCGCCAGGGGCGCAGGGCGCGCGGCGCGCGAGGGCCAGGGGGCGCGCCGAGGGCCGTGCGCGCGGGGGGACGGGGGCGCGCGCCAGCGGAGCCGGGCTCGGGAGGGGACCCAGGCGCGCGGAGAGCCGGGCGCGCGGGGCTCCCCAAGGACCCGCGGCACAGCTCCGACGGGTCTTCGGTTGATCCCGGGGCTGCGCCGCGGCTCCGCGTCCGTTAGGAGTCTCCGCCCGGGCGGCGCGGCTTGCCAGCCATCCTGGCCCGCCTCCCCCTCGGCTCCCACCAGGAAGGGCAGCCGGCCGAGGGCCGGAGACCTCGTCTCCCGCCCGGGCTGGAGCCGCTGGTCGGCGAGCATCCCGGAGCCTGCCCCCAGGCTGGAAGAGAAAGTGAAATGAAGCGCCTTTCCCCAGGCAACACCTACCCGTCCCCAGTCCAAGTGCAGCCGCCTCGATCTCCAGGCGCCGCTGGTCCCCGCCCTCGGGCCCCAGCCTCCGTTTTCTTGACAATGGCGCGTCCCCTTTAAGGAATAATCCGATCGGAACCGATCAGTGGTTAAACCTCCCTCCGACTCTGATTTTAACCGGATTTCTCTCTCCCAGAGCCCGACGGGCGCCCGGCGGTGCTGCGAGCTCTTCCCACCCCTTCCCTGCCCCGCCCACCCCCTCGCCTTCCTGATTGGTGAGGAGCCCTACAACAGGAACAGCGGTCCTCGCTCTCCACTGGCCAGTCCAGCCGCCGCTCAGGGTTCCCCCCACCTCCACCCCGCCCCCTTCCCCGGGTTGGTCCTACCTCTAATCACTCTCTGTCCTCTCCTCTAACGTTGCTTTGGAGAACTGGCAGTCAAGGCTCACCCTCCCGCCTCCGGAAAGCGAACTTTATTTTTATTGGTAAAAGGACATCTTCCTGTGCACCTGATTGGGCAATGAAGAGGCTAGTCTGCACGCCCCTTACCCATTATCGCTCTCTCTTTACCGGTTAGAGAAAGACAGCCGCAAAGTATTCCCTACTTTGGTTTCTTCTAAGCGCCTTTCTCTTTCAATGTAGGTAGGCGTCGAGAGCAAACTCACAGCCGGTGCTGAGGGAAGCGGGACAGGGGGAAGAGAAGGATTCAGAATCTCCAGATGAGTCACATCGGAGCTGGCTCTCGGAGCCTGCGGAACCTAGCCCTGTGGTCTAGTGAAAGGAGTGGTTACATTCAGTTAGAATACCTGAAATTCTAGTGCCAACTCCCGAGATTGGCTCAACAAGTTTTCACTTACTTTCCACTCTTCGTTCCTCCGGCATTTTGCCACCTGGAAGGGCTTTTTAAAAGGTATCTCCAAGCCTGGAGGTTTTCTTGTTTGCTTCGCAGTCGTTTACTTAGAAAAGCATTTCAGTCCTTTCCACTAGAAGTTCCGTTGAAGTCACGTCCGTTGTGTCGTGGCGTTTGCGCGAGACCTAAATTACTTTTTTGGAAAGATTAAACAGATTGTTCCCTTCATGACAACCTCAGAGTGTAGGACTTCGTCCCTCTTTGTAGAACTGTAGGAACGGCATCCCGTGTTGAACCCAAGCGAGTGTCAGGAAGGACCGTGGTACCTCTCTGGAGAGAAGACACCTCCCCAAGGGGAAGAGGGAATCCGGCCCCAGAAGCTTGGCCTTGCAGCAAAACCTCACACCCTGAAAAGAGGAGCGATTATACGACAGCCTAGTAGAGTCTGCATTAGGAAGCCCCAGTTTCCTAGTGGAGCTGCAAGAACCGAAAGGGTTGTTTCTCCGAAAATTAAGTACAGTTATGCCTTTGGTACCCATCTGGAAATGTTGCTGAGGCAACAGTTAAGCGTTTTCCCCCTCTTTGCTGATGAACTTTGAGAGACTTTGAGCCTCAAGGGCATTAGTACATTTGCAGTGATACTCCAGTGGCATGTAGCAGTACTAAGAAAGTAGCAGCGCTCAGCACCACCCTGGAAGCAAGTTTTGTGCCAGAGAAATGGGAAGTGAGCATAGGTATTCAATAGGATTTTCCCCTAAGATAAGGTGAAAAATGTTGTGGGGACATCCATAAATATCTAACAGCAGGAGAGAAAAGGGAACACTGTCCTATAGTTTAGATGTTTCTAGTGGGGGCAAGAGACAAGGAACTTGCTGGTTTACATTTGTATAGCCTTCAGGGATATATATGTTCTATTAAACTAAACTCTGCTTTCAACCTATTCCTATTATACACACAGTTGCCTTCCACCACCACCCCCAATTTCTGCAAGAAAATTATTTCGAGGACCTCCAGAGATACCCAAATCCTTTGATGCCCAAGCCCTTTATATAAAATGGCGTAGTATTACATATAACAACACATATCCTCTCATATTGAGTCATCTCTAGATTGCTTATACCTAATAGAATGTAAGTGCTATGCAAATAGTTGTTACACTGGATTATGTAGTGAGTAATGACAAGGGAGAGGAATCTGTATACATGCAGTACAGATTCAACCATGGTAGAACTACATAGTACAGGTTAGCAACAATTTAACACTCCACCAACATATTCCATCCAAGGCTGGTTGAATTCGAGGACATGAAACCTGGGAACATGAAGGGCTGGCTGCACATATGTGTGTGCATATGTTTAAAACTGTGCCTCCTCATTTACTCCTCTCAAGCACTTATATTTATTTGTGGTGCTAGGAATCTATCCAAGGCCTTGTGCATGCTAAGCATGTGCTCAACCACTGATCCACACCTTCAACCCTCACTCTTATTCTCAAACTTTGGGGTTTTGTTTCAGTGGGCTTTCTCACTACTGTAACCCAAAATAACTGATGACCACAATTTAGAGAAAGGAAGATTTATTTGCTCGTAGTTCTGGAGGTTTCAGAAGTTTCAATCCATGTTAGGCCAGGTCACATCTGTGGAGCTCAGACCATGGCAGAGGGAAGCAAAAAGAGAGCAAAGGCAGGAATCGAGGGACATATGAGACATATATAACCCCCAAAGCCACACCTGCAGTGACCCACCTCCTTCAGCCACGTCCTACCTGCCTATCTTACCAATTTATCCACTGCTGAGATCAGAACCCTCATGATTCAATTATATTACCCCTGAATGTTTTTGCCAATACATGAGATCTTCCAAGGGACATTTTATAAGCAAATCACAACAGATTCTAATACTTTAATACCTAATATGAGCTCCTGGAGATAGAGACATCCAGTATTTCAGGTGTATACACAGCTGCAGCTTTTGTTCAAGATTTAGGTGATGTTTTCAAGTTTTTGTTTTTTTTTTTTCTAAATCACCTGCTTTATGGTGTCCAGCTTGTTATTGCCCTGTTTCTACTAGCATACTGGGCTTTTAACTCCAGAAGCCAGTCAACAGTGACCTCTAGATTCTCTCCCTTATACTTAACCAACTATGCTGAGATCATCACCTTTCAAACATAATTTATGTTATTTTCTAAGTATTTTGCCCTTGCACGAAATAGGCTCATTAACATGTTTTAGCACACACACCC
This sequence comes from Graphiurus murinus, assembly GCA_004027655.1. NCBI lineage: Eukaryota > Metazoa > Chordata > Mammalia > Rodentia > Gliridae > Graphiurus > Graphiurus murinus. The sequence continues at coordinate 897 of PVLC010024433.1, read as the reverse complement.
AGTCTTCTGCTATAAATACTCCTATTGGTATTTCACAGTGAGCAAGAATTTAGAAAGTCTGTAAACCTGGAGCTTACAATGTGTGGATCATTCTTAAGATCGTTCATTGTTACTTGACACAACCTCAATTCCAACCTTAGTTTCTCATTTCTTTTTCTTTTCTTTTTTTTAGTACTGGTGATGAAACCCAGGGGCCTTCTACCTCTGGGTTACACCCCCAGATCTATTTTATTTTTTATTTGGAAACAGGGTCTCAGTAAGTTGATGAGAGCCTCCCTAAGTTGCTGAGACTGATCCTCCTGTCTCAACCTCTTAAGTACTGGGATCACAGGTGTGCACCACCATGCCCAGCCTTAGTTTCTCATTTCTAAACCAGATCCCCATTATTTACAAATAATTTTTCTCCAAACCATGTATGGTGGCACATGCCTGTAATCCCAGTACTTGGGAGGCTGAGACAGGAGGATAGCAGGTTTGATGTCAACCTCAGCAACTTAGCAAGACCCTGTTTCAAAATAAAAAAATAAAAGGGCTAGGGGTGTAGCTCAGAGATAGAACAACCCTGGGTTCAATCTCAAGTAGAAAAAAGAAAGGAAGGAAGGAAAGAAAGAAGGGTAGGAGGAAGGGAGAGAGATCCAATATGCCAATGTGACTAAAGCTTTTTAAATCTTTGTATACAGATCTTTATTAAAATATTTTAGCCGGGCGTGGTGGCGCACGCTTGTAATCCCAGCATTCGGGAGGCTGAGACCGGAGGATCTGGGTTCGAGGCCAGCCTCAGCTACCTAGTGAGGCACTCCACAACTTAGTGAGACCCGGTTTCAAAATAAAGAATAAAAAATAGGGCTGGGGGTGTAGCTCGGAGGTAGAATGCCCCTGAGTTCAATCCCCAGTACC